>CAKNYM010051763.1:96135-108808 GCA_932195095.1 Andricus curvator | reverse complement strand
GAATGCTTCTGCACCTGAATCTTCTGTCGAAAATAAATCGAGAAAAAGTAAAGGAAAATTCGCCAAAGATGACCTACCAAATAAACACGTTTGATCTCTATTGCTCGGTCATCTGAGATAAGAAGATCAACCCTGATGACCTTCACCTTAGCGATAAGTTTTCTTTCTGAAACTTCCTGTATGT
This sequence comes from Andricus curvator, assembly GCA_932195095.1. Lineage (NCBI taxonomy): Eukaryota > Metazoa > Arthropoda > Insecta > Hymenoptera > Cynipidae > Andricus > Andricus curvator. Next base: position 108,624 of record CAKNYM010051763.1, on the reverse strand, counting down.
TAGGATTGTTTTCAGCAAACTTCGTCCTGAAGTTGTATCTCTTTTCACTTTTGGTTTCATACTTCGCACTTTCATAATAGGGACGCACCAAATCCTCTTTCATTGTGTTCTCCCTCTTGATGCTCTCCCACGGAATTTCTGTAAGGAGGTTGCCTTCAAATTACTAATGTTAGCCAAAGCATCCTCAGCAGGCACAGTTGATGTTCCACTGTTTACAATTTGTCGCAGATGTTCTCGCTGGCCAGCTGTTTGAATAATGAGATCTGCCTGACCATCTCGCAGCTCACCATCACCACCGCCCCGCATACTGTGATCCCCAGCGGTGGCTACAGGGGCGCCCCGAAGATACTCGGGAAGCGATAAGCATTTCAAAATATTAAAAATACTTTCCATGTACTCAATGGGTTTTGGTGTTCCTCTTAAAGGAAAGTACCCGAGGTGTACCTCATCGATTTTCTTCATTCTGTAATATGTTGTAGTAGACAGAAAAATGTTAGATTCGTATTTTTTGTTACTTACTAATTCATCGATTTAAGGGGTGAAAACCGCCATTAAAGTTTACCCCTAAAAACAGTTTTTCTGTAATATCTCAATATGAAAGGGAATTTTTTAACCAAACGAAGGTCAGATTATTTCTTACAAAAAGACAAAAAATTGCTTACATATTTTTTATACCGAGGGGTTGCAACCCTTATTTTTACAAGGGTGAATGTGATTTTTTTACTTTTTTTTATACAGAAACTTTCAAATCAGCTGAATTTCACTGTATATTGTACTGTTGTTAAGAAAAAGAATAATTAATGTTTTAATTTTTTTCCGGTATCTTAGAATATTAATGTAGTGAAGGCCTTCCCAGTTTTTGATGTTTTTATTTAAATATTGCCGACATATTCGACTCGGATCCGAGTCCTTTTCAAGGCGTAGTTCTGTAGAGGATACAGTATATCGTAAAAAAATGTTCTTCCAGTTCTTTACTAACCACGCAGCATGTTCGTCGTGGTTTTGTTCGAGTTGTTGATAGTATCCATTGGTTGTCATTTTGCTGTTCAAAGTTTTAGGCCAGTATATAGATGTTTTAATTTTTTCCGGTATCTTAGAATATTAAATGCTGTGTCGTTAGTAAAGAACTGGAAGAACATTTTTTTACGATATATTGTATCCTCTACAGAACTACGCCTTGAAAAGGACTCGGATCCGAGTCGAAACATGTCGGCAACATTTAAATAAATACATCAAAAACCGGAAAAGGCCTTCACTACATTAATATTATAAAAAATTAATGTTGACTACCCCCTTGAAATTTATGATTATTATATAGTGAATACAAGCAGTTTCTTCACATTTAATTGTAGACTAATATTTCACCAATATAATATGCTAATTTTTTACTATGACACAATAAACTAGTCCACAGTATTTAAAATCACCCTATTTGTTAGGTCTCACTCCTAAAATTTCCGTTTTTGTTTGAATATAACGAAATATTATTCATTGAACAAAGTTTCAAATTTTATATCATACTAAAAAAAATATCTGCATTTTAACGACTATGTTTGAAGTCGGCCATTTAAGGGATGAAAACCGCCCTTACCCTTAACCCCCAAAAAACAGTTTTTCTTGAATTTCTCAAGAACGAATCAAAATTTTTTAATTAAACAAAAGTTAACTTATTCCTTACAAAGAGACGCTCCTCGGGACATTTCTTTCATATTAAAATGTAATGAATTTACTAATTAATGTACTGAAATTTTTTTTCTACATTTACCAACAGTGTTTGGATTCATCCATTTAAAGGCTGAAACGCAACCTTGAAGTTCACCAATAAAAATAGGTATTTTTAAAATCTCTGTAAAACTAGATTTTTTTAATTTCAGTCTAATCATAATCATATAATTTCAAAATTTGATGAAAATTAATAAATTATATAAAACTAAAAGTAAGGTATTTTCAAACTTTGAAAAAAAAAATTTGAAACCTTGTTCAAATAAATAATATTTTGTTCTATTCAAACAAACATGGAATTTTTAGGGGTGAAACCTGAAATAATGGGGTGGTTTTAAATACTCTGGACTAGTTGAGTGTGTCACAGAAAAAAATTGACATATTATATTGGTGAAATATTAGTCTACTTTTAAAAAAAAAATAAGGGTGCTTATGGTATTTCATTTTTCATGCAAAATATATGGTTAACAATAAATTAACTGTAAGGATAAATTACCCCTTGCAATGAACTTTTTTTAAAAACCCCGAAACATGTCAATTTTAATTTTTACTTTTCTTAATAAAAGTACAATATACAGTGAAATTCAGCTGGTTTGAAAATTTCTGTATGAAAAAATGTGAAAAACTCACATTCACCCTTGTAAAAAATAAGAGTTGCGACCCCTCAGCATAAAAAATATTTCGCAGTGAGTGTTTTTTTATAAGAAATAATCTGACGTTTTTTTGGTTAAAAAATTCCGATTCGTTTTTTAGATATTAAAGAAAAACTGTTTTTTTAGTGAACTTTAAATCCCTGAAATCTAAAAATAAGCACTTAAAAAAAATATGTGTCTGATATTTTTTATGTACTACAGCATATTACAAAATGAAGAAAATCGGTGAAGTACACCTTGGGAAGCAATTAATTAACTGTAGGGGTAACACACCTTTTACAATGCATTTTTTTTCAAAAATCCCGAAACATGTCAATTTTAATTTTTACTTTTCTTAATAAAAGTACAATATACAGTGAAATTCAGCTGGTTTGAAAATTTCTGTATGAAAAAATGTGAAAAAAATCACATTCACCCTTGTAAAGAATAAGAGTTGCGACCCCTCAGTATAAAAAATATTTCGCAGTGAGTGTTTTTTTGTAAGAAATAATGTGACGTTTGTTTGGTTAAAAAATTCCAATTCGTTTTTGAGATATTAAAGAAAAACTGTTTTTTTTAGTAAACTTTAAATACCTTAAATCTGCAAATAAGCACGTAAAAAATACGTGTCTGATATTTTGTATGTACTACAACATATTAAAAAATGAAGGAAATCGGTGAAGTACACCTCGGGAAGCAATTAATTAACTGTAGGGGTAACACACCCCTTGCAATTAATTTTTTTCAAAAACCTCGAAACATGTCAACTTTAATTTTCTTAAGAACAGTACAATATACAGTGAAATTCAGCTGATTTGAAAGTTTCTGTATAAAAAAATGTCAAAAAAATCGTAGTCACCCTTGTAAAAAATAAGGGTTGCAACCCCTCGGAATAAAAAATATGTTCCAATGAGCACCTAATTGTAAAAAATAATCTGGCGTTTATTTGGTTAAAAAATTCCGATTCGTTTTTGAGATATTAAAGAAGAACTGTTTTTGCGGGTAAACGTTAAGGGTGGCTTTTATCCCTTAAATCGAAGAATTAGCACGTAAAAAAATACGCGTCTCCTATTTTTTTATTTATTACAACATATTACCGATTGAAGAAAATCGGTGAGGTACACCTTGGGTACTTTCCTTGTTAGTCCCTGTCTGTCTAGCATGGGAAACCGTATCAGTAGCAATGCTACAGCCAACATAGCCGTCAAAGTCATTGGAGGAAAGTTCAAGCCCTACCGCGACGCCAACACGAGAACACCTTCGGCAGGGATATTATCTTATTATTATTTTTTATTGTTAATATATATTATCTCATATTATTATTATTATATCATTAGCCGAATCCCTTTCGGGTAAGCGTAATTCACCCAGGTCGCTGATTAATCTCTCCAGCAAGCACCCCAGGCGAAGAGCTTCACAAAGTTATTATGTAAAGCTCTCCACTCGGGCCCATCAGTATGCAAGGTCTTTTGTTTGAGGCGTCTCTCACTCCACTGACACTCTTCATCATGAATTTCTTATATACTGTTTATCATCAAACTTTTCTGTCCTGACATACCTCTTTAGCTTCCTTTGCGTCTTTACATTTTCTCATGTAAGCTCTTATGTTTCTTTAGTTTTTTATACCTTATCGTTTTAGGGTCTTATTCACACATTCGCACCATTCTTTCTTCGGTCTGCCTCTGGGTACACTACCCTTTACTTTACCTAGATATACTTGTTTCTTGAGTCATTATTCTTTCATTCTCTCAACATGCCTAAACCATCTCGACAAATTTCCTTCACTGTTGTCAAACACTGTCTCCTCTATACCACATTCTTTGAGAATTCTCTCATTACTGAATTTGTCCATCAGCGTTTTACCGCACATATTATGCAGGTATTGCATGCCAACCGTGTTAACTTTACTCTTATCCTTTTCTTGGTAGATCCAGCAATGAGACTCCGGGGCCGCGTCTAAAATCGAACGGACCTCTTTTTTTAACGTGCGGAGATACAACGAGAGGTCCGTTCAATTTTCGACTTCGAAACGGTCCCGGAGTCCCACGGCATGGCAGGTCTCTAGCGTACAGCACAGTGGGTGCAAGTATGTAATTATATATCGCAATTTTAGCTTTATTTGTTATATTTTTACTTCTGAAAATGGCTCCTACCCTGTCGATATCCTTTCTACCCTCGTTTATACGCCTCTCTATCTCTCCACCGATCTTCCTCTCATTAGTAAATTAACTACCAAGATACACGTACTTATCAACGTGTTCTATCCTCTTAGCGTCTAGGTCAATGTTACATACTGTTTCCTCATCCTTTCCTTTAAACACCCTAAGTTTGGTTTTATTCACGTTGATTTTAAGGCTTCATGTTAGTATTCAGTCTGCTCAACATTTTCTGCGAGCCTTCGATTGACTCTGCCATAACAATCTTATCATCTGCAAACGCTAAACCACGCACCTTCACTATCCCGAAATGCACACCTTCTTCCTCGAGGAAATCCATTCTTAGACACTTCTCCATTAATATAATAAATAACGATGAGGACATAAAGCATCCTTGTCTAACACCTTGCATAATATCAAACCAGTCACTCAGTTGCCCATTTACTCTCACACTCACTTTGCTACCTGCAAATATTGTTTTTATTGCTTTTAGAAGCCATCCATTGACTCCGGAATCTTTCAGGACTTCCCAAAGCTTACTTCTATCCTCCTTATCAAACGCTTTTTCCAGATCAAAAAATGCACAGAAAACTTTTTTGTTTACACTCAAACTTTTTTCTATGATTTGTCTCTCGCTAAATATCTGATCCGCACATTATCTTTCTGCCATAAATCCACATTGAACTTCCCAGAACTTTTCTTCTGTAATTTTCATTACCCTATTAATAAGTATTTAAAAATATATTTATTGTTTACGATACTCAGCAAGCTGATACCTCTGTCCTCTGTAATTATTGCAGTTGCTTTTATCTCCCTTTCCTCTGCATATTGGTACGATGATCGTCTTCTTCCAGTCATCTGAAACTCCCCCCATCTCGATACATAAAATTATCAACTCGCACAGCCTGTGAGGTATATGTTCGCCGCCGTATTCAAGCATTTCAGCGTATACATATACTATCTATACCAGCAGCCTTACCATTCTTTAAGTTCTTAATGATATCCATAACCTCAGAGACAATAACTCTTTAATCTGGGTTTTCCGACGTATCGTCATCTATGCCGCAGTTGTGCTGCTCTATAGCTTCAACAACCTAAAATATTTCAAAACCCTTAAAATCCTTTGAAATCCCTTGAAATTTTTGAAAGATCTTGAAATTTTTTGAAGCTCTTGAAAATTCCATAAAATTCTTCAAAATGTTCAAGAGTCTCTAAAATTCTTTGTAATCCCATCAAGTTATTGAAATCAATTGAATCCTTGGAATCTTTCAAATCTATGAATTTACGCCGAAATATTTTTAAATCTCTGAAATTCTACGAAATCTCTCAATTCTTGCGAATAAGTTCTTTTATAAAACATAAAAATATTATAAAACGCCGTGAAATTACATGAGATGCGATATTTCTTAAAATCCCGGGAAATTAGTCAAAATACCTTGAGTGACATTAAAATCCTCAAGAATCCTCAACAATCTTATAAAAATTGTGTAATAAAACTACTCATCTCTGGAAAGGCTGTCTTAATTGTTCCGCTTTGCTTGATACCGGACGTCAAATCCTAAATTCCCTAATTTCCCTAATAATAAACAACGTTCCTGGAATTGGTTTAACTGCCAATCTGTTTGAAATATATGATGAAAATAAAGTCAAGTAAGCTTCAATTTCAATCTACAATGAAAAACTTATCCTTTTGTGTTTTTATTCTTAAATTCAATAAGAGATTGATAATCTTTTTTCTGAAATTATTATTTTATTAATAATCACAATGAACAAAAATTAAAATTCAATCTTTTGAATATATTTACTGATTCTCATAGACAACTTTCCGGTTCAGGGATCATTGCGTCGTCAAAAATTTAGTCTGTATTTAAACTATTTTCCCGGCTTGAAAAATAAATTTATCCCATTTTCATAGTGATCAAACAAAACCTATCCACGTTGAGCCTCAACCAACTCAAACTTAAACTTCTTACTCAACGCCAGTTATTCGCAGGATTTGATTCTCTCATATTGCCCCAATATTTTAAGTGAGAAATGAAAGAAATTGATCGAGCCCTTTTTTGAAAATTTAAATTTTGATTTTTTGAGTTTTTTTTTCTTATAAAATGTTCTAGTTATGTGTACACTGTGATACATATAAAATATGTAGTAAAAAAGTTCCTATAATCTTTTGTGTCAAACGAAAACTTGGTCTTCTAAAGATGTTCTTGTAGCGCAAATAGGTGTTTCTTGTCCCTGACGTTATTAGAAATTCTTACTCAACAGAAACTTTTTGCAAAATTTGATTATCTGATGTTGCTTAAATACAGTCGAATTTCAATGTATATGCGTTCCAAGAATTACGCCCAACGGCCTAGCTGGATAACTGCGTCACGTTGCGCAACATTGCGAAACGGCCCTAACTGTTGTTCCGAGACGCTTAATTTAAGTCGAAGGTCAGAACCAAAACCGTGCTTAAATTGAAATTCGACTGTATTTTGAGCCAAGAAGGAAAAAAATCGATGAAGCCCTTTTTTAATTTAAAATTTGAATTTTCGAAATTCTTTTTCTAATAAAAAATTTGTATTATGTGTTTGCTGGTATACATCAAATGTGTATTAAAAAAGTTCTTATGAACTTTTGTGTCAAACTAAAATTGGGTCTTCTATAGAGGGTTTTTGTAGTACAAATAGGGCTCCAAAAACCTCTATAGAAGACCTAGTTTTCGTTTCAGACAAAACTTTATAGGAACTTTTTGACTGCATATTTTACATAAAATAACGTAACTGTGACTAAAATTTTGTATTAAAAAAATAATCGAAACATAATCTCCAAAAAATGAAATTTCAATTTTCAAAAAAAGGGCTCGATCGATTTTTTTAATTTCTAACTTAAAATATTCAGGCAACATCAGAGAATTAAATCCTGCGAAGAACTTGCGTTAAGTAAGGAGTTTAGGTTGAAGTTGGTTGAGGCTCGCCGTGTACCATTTTAATCATTTCTTTTTTTTAGAAAATTTTCTTACTTTTTATTTCTCAGCAAATATTTAAAAATTTATTTCTACTCAATGTCTTCAGAAATATTAAAGAATATTTTGATAATTAAGAAAGTAAAATTCCTAAATAATTTGAATATAATCATTTGGTTTTTATAATCTCGTTTTTACGTCGCGAAAGAGGTTTGAGAGTAAGCAAAAAAGTTTTCTGCGCATTTTTTGACCTATAAAAAGAGTTTGACAAGGTGGATAGAAGTGAACTTTGGGAAGTCCTGGAAGAGTACGGAGTCAATGGTTCCTACAAGCAATAAAAACAATATATGCTGGTAGCAAAGCGAGTGCAAGGTGTAAGATAAAGAGGCGTTATATCCTCATGTATATTTATTATATTCATGGATAAGTTCGCACATGATAAGGTTGTTATGGCAAAGTCAATCGAAGACTTGTAAATAACATTGAGCAAACTGAATACCATCATGAAGAACATGGGCCGCAAAATTCACTTAGATAAAACAAAAATTATGGTGTTTGAAGGAAGGAGTGACAAAACAATGTGTAACATTTTCCTACATGATGAGAAAATAGAACAAGTTGATAAGTACGTATACCTGGGTAGCCTATTCGCTAGTGACGGAAAGACAGACTGGGAGTTAGAGAGGCGTATACACGAGGGTAAGAAGGTTATTTGTAGAGCAGGACCCATTATCAGAAGTAAATATATATCAAGTGAAGCTAAAAGGGCAATACAAAATTCTATATTCATACCGACTGTGCTGTGCGGTAGCGAGACCTGGACCTATCAAGAAAAGGATAAGAGTAAAATTAACGCGATTAACATGACATTTCTGCACATATATGCGACAAAAGACTGATGAACAAAGTGAGTAATGACATAATCCTCAAATAATGTAGTGTCAAAACCCGCTACACACATTTAAACTCCCAAAGATCCAATAACTGCGGCCGATTATCCACACCGTGTTCTAAATCCAGTAATTGCTTAAAGTTCGTTTGTTTGAACTGGCATCTATCAGCCATGAAGCACACGTTTGAGTTATCAACACTCATTAATTTGGTCCTCCCCGAGCGCCTCCCGTGGCAGATGCCTCCACTCGCCCCAAACCCGCTTAGGATAAGGAAGGAGGGAAGGCACACCCCACAGGTCAATTCACGCCACGGCACAGTTCAAACTATTAGGCCGGGACACCCTCCCAGGAAACGCCCCAGCTCACCAACCGACCCAGCAGAAGGATTAAAAATAATTTAATTAATATCCAGCTGTTCAGCCCAAGGCAAGTCCGGGAATCTCCGCATGATGTGCCGGAAAAACTCGGACCTGCCCGCAGCTAGCATAGGGCACTGATACAGGAGATGACTCAGGCTCTTGATCTCGGCGCCACACTCGCAGCCCATCGGTAGACTCCACCTCATCCGGGCGAAATGATCCCCCGTACAAATATGAGAAGATGTTAGTCTGGTGACTAGATTAATATACTGTTTCGGCAGGCCCAATCTTCGGAACCATCGCCTAGATGTTTTAACGTTTACATGGCCAAAATATTCCGCCCTCGAGCCCCCCGTCTTCCCATAAGGCCAGCATAGGAGAGCCCAGTCCTGAAAATCACGCTGGCATAACAAACGAAGATCACTAATAGGAGCTCCCCTCTGATTAAATACCGGGAGTCTGGAAGCCGTCCTGGCGATTTCGTCCGCTGTTTCGTTCCCCTTAATACCCTTATGTGCAGGGATCCAAACAATACTGATGGAGACACCCGAAAGCCCCGCTGAAGCTATCCAATCCCCAATGAGTCGAGCAAGAGGGTGACCCGAATGATCAAACAACCTGTCCCTTATATGAACAAGGGCCGAGCGAGAATCCGAAAAAATTACATATTCCAGACCTCCCCCCTCAATGGCATGTTTTACAGCGTAAAATATGCCGTACAACTCCGCCGTCAATGCAGATGCGAAATCTCTCAATCGTACCCCAAATCTCAGCCCAGATGATGGGACAAAAATACCACATCCTGCCAGCCCCAGTCCGTACAGAGCCAGAATCCCTGAACGTCGCCACCGATTCCAGGTCCAGGGAAACCACCGCCGACAGATTCGCCCATTCCTCATCAAAATATGATGGTCTCCACGAGGTTAGAACTGAAGAAGTGAACGCACCCACCGAGTTGAAGGCGTCGATCAAGCCACAACTCTCCGGACGCACCCTGAATCTACTATTCCTGGACAACTCCACTAACGATTGTAATTTGCTGATAAGGGGGTTTCCACTCCAGCTGAAATTTCTCAGTATATACCTGTTTGCAAGGAGGGATCTTCTCAGGCAGAGGGGAACCTCCCCCGCCTCAGCAAGCAAAACAGAGATGGGTGTAGAGCTCATGTAGCCCAGGGCAACTCGGAGAGAGGCATACTGAACCCGATCCAGCCTCTCAAGAGAAGTCCTGCTGGCGCGATGAAAGAGAGGGGCTCCCCACTCTAAACATGCCCTGACAAGTCCCCTATGGACGGTGAGCAGTAAGGATGGTGAAACGCCCCATGTAACCCTGGCAATGACCCTAAGGATGTTGATAGCCCTGGACCCCTTGGATGCGATGCTTGTGATGTGAGGCACCCAAGTCATACGTCTGTCAAGCAAGACTCCCAAGTATTTAAGAGTTGCCTGGCAGTGAATAACCACCTCCTCAATGCTCAGAGAGATTCCCCCCAGGTCGATTCTAGCCCTGGAGAAAAGACAAAGCTGACACTTGGGCACAGAGATGGAAAGTCCAAGCGTTCCCAGCCAAGGAGAGAGCAACTCAACAGCACGGAGCAGCAGGGCCTGAGCCCCTCGTATGTTAGCCGTGGTGACATACAGCAGAACATCATCCGCGTACATGGCGACCTCAACTCAGTCCGGCAAAAATTTTCGCAAGAGTCTCAGTGCGAGCCCAAAGAGAAGCGGGGAGAGGACTCCCCCCTGAGGTACCCCAACCCCACAAGTCCTGGGAGTACTGTCGTCCGACGAGAAGTACAGCCTCCTCTTGCAAATCAAGAAAGAGACAACGTTGAGGATCCTGTCATAACGTCCGCCACCACTGAGCCAACGCAGTCCATTGATGACCTCCCCTTCCTGAATCCGTACTAGAAATCTTGGAGCCAGTTGTTATGCTCCGCAAGATACTCCAGTCGCTTTTGCACCAATCTTTCGACTTGCAAAACGTGGATGTCAAGGAGATAGGGCGGAAGCCTTTACCCCCCCCCCCCCTTCGGGATAAAAAAAACCAAAGTATCACGCCAGCCCTCCGGGAAAGAGGACTCCCTGTGCATGGCATTGAACAGGTCCCGAACAAATGTCAGCACCTTGTCAGAGAGTCCCCTAATAACCTCGTAGGTTTAGCCATCCAACCCTGGAGCCGACTGCCTCTTACAGACCTCAAGGGCGGCTGAAAACTCCTCTCTGGAGAAATCCATGTTCATAGAATCGGACTCATCGACCTCTCTGACCGGATCCGCCTCTATCACAGGGATGTCCGGGCGCACCAATCCCTCACGCAGTTCCCTGATCACAGGGGAATCAGGGACTGTTACAACATGGGTATTGGGAGAATGCGCACGGGAAGAAAGTGACTTGACCGTCCGCCAAATTCTGGCCAACCCAGACGCGGGGTCCAAAGTTTCACAGAAGTCTCGAAAAGCCTTATACTTTACGTCACGGATAAACCGCTTGACCTTATTGTCTATCGTTTTGTACGCAGCCTTTAGCTCCCACGTCTGGTCGGCCAGGAATCTCTTACGCGCCGCGCGCTGGAAGAGGCACACCCTAAACGTGGCAATCGGGACCAGTCCAGGCTCACAAAAAACCAGATCAAGATTGTTGGACAACGCACCATAGGCAGACAAGAAGGTAGGTTCTGAAACATTAAGGGGAACCAACCCAGAATCGTAAATGGCCGCACACAGCTGCCTTCCTGAATAATTTAGATTAGGCGAGCCCCACATAGGGGAGTGAGCGTTAAGTCCCCACACAGGAGAGGCCTTCCGTACTCACTTATTTTCCTAATCAACGAGAACCAGATATCATAGCGGGCCCCAGCTTTAGGGGGAGCATACACGGCAGCAACCGCGATTTGCCCCAGGGAAGAGGAAAGAGTGATACCCACCACATCGATATCACCGCACCAGGCTCCCTATGTATCCATCCTGTCAATGGAGAATTCATTTTTGACCAGGATAAGGACTCCTCCCCCCACACGCCCATCCCGGCGGTCAGACCTGTACGTCAGGTACCCCGGAATCTCAAAAATGAGCCCCTCTGTGAGCCAGGTCTCCGTGATACACAGAAGGTCCAGGTCGTTCAGGAAGAGGAGTGATTCGATTTCTCCCTTTTTGCAGGAAACACTGTGCGCGTTCCAATTGGCCAACTTTATGGACTTACTTCTGACGCTCATGTCGCGACTAATTATTGTAAATATTTAAGATGCATTTATTATGTGCTGGAGCAAGCTAGAAATGCTCATACATACATACATTGATCAGCAGTTCAAACTCGAAAGTTCATTGCCTCACTACCCGATTCGGGTAGTGTTTCTAGGTGGATATTTACTACCAATGTGGGCCCACCACACCCACGACGGGCCAACAGCACGCAGTGTTCCTGAACGGTCACCCATCCAAGTACTAACCGCGCCCAACAATGCTTAACTTTAGTGATCTTACGAGAACTGGTGTTTTGAGCGTGGTATCGCCGTTGTCTATAAAATGCTCATAAAACCACAAATATAAGAAATTGTCGGGCGGGTATCAAGTAATGCCTATAACTAAAGTTCCTATAATACACAACTAAATAAGCGAGGACCGTGTATAACATGGAGAACTGAGAACCTCATCAGAAGAACACCCTCTTCTATAGAGATTAAATAATCCTGTCAGATGAAGATTCAGTTAAGAACCACCCTGACCACAAAAGTTAACATTTAAAGTGCAAAGTAACACTATAGTTACATATATATATATA
>CAKNYM010051763.1:67770-96035 GCA_932195095.1 Andricus curvator | reverse complement strand
ATATATAGTTTATTTCAGCCGTGAGGCATAGGAAATGGAGATCGGTATATACATCACTAAATCCCACACATACATGTCTTCATTCCTTCACTCTCTTTTCTGTACATATAAAAAAAAAAAAAAAAAAAAGAAAAGAATAAAAGTTTTGCTTTGTTCATACAATATTATTGTCTATTAAGATCTTTCATACCGATTTAAACTGTCATAGAGAAATAGAGGCACAAAAATAGAAAAAAAAAATTGAAATGTCCCGCGGACTCTCGACTTATACCTATTACAACTTTATCTTATATTTTAATTGTTTCCAGCTTAGCTCTCCTCTCTCTATCCAGTCTCTCTCTCTCCTTTATAATTTTCCTCCCTACCTCTAGTTTGGCGTCATCATTCGGATTGTCACTCATTAATCTATTAATTACTGTTTTACAATCTGTCCCTAATTTTTTAAACCAACCTTTTGCTATTTCACAATCCTTTATATGGTGTTCCCACATATCCCAATCTTTATTACAGAACACACATCTTCTTTCCTCGTCGTTTAGCCAATACTTATTATAATTTTCACAATTTCCGCACCTTAGTTTACTTATAATATTAATCGTATCTCTATTTGAAACTCCCGTCAGATACCGTGGCAGCCCCGGGCCGTCCTCTCTTTCTTTATATCTTTTATTATATTTTGACTCTGTAATTCTGTTATAATCAAGTTGGTTTTGTACTTCTATTTCTTTTATGAGGATCTCAGTCTTCATATCTACGTTTTCTCTTAAAATATTATCTACTTCTATTACTCCAAACCCGGTTCTGTTATAAAACTTTTTTCTTTCTAAACTATAACGGTCCCCTCTTTCTTTTTCACATTTCTCCAACCAACAGTTATATACCAATTCTCCTACTTGATTTGCCCTTATTTTTTCCTCAAATTTAACTGCTCTCAGCCCCCAACCCACTTTTAATGATGTTAACTTAGTCTCCGTCATTATCAGGTACCTTGGTGTACAAAATTCCAACTTTAGCACCCACCTTATGTAGTCTAAAAATACTTTTTCGAGCTTTTTTCTTTCCTCCCACCCCCAAATTTCCGACCCATACGCCATTATACTCTCTACTAACGCCCTAAACAATGATAATCTTCTGTTGAAGTCTCCTTTACAGCAATTTTCTCCCAGCCCCCACACAAGTTTCGCCGCCACTCTTCCTTTTGCCCAAAGTTCTTTTATATGATCCTCGTAATTTGCTTTCCTATTAAACGTAAAACCCAAATATTTGAAATATTTCACTTCTTCTATTGTATCTTTTCCCCATTTCCATATTTCCTGTTTTTCCCTACCCTTTTTATTAAACACTAATACTTTGGTTTTTTCCACGTTTAATATCAGGTATCTTTTCTTCAAAAACAGTCTAAGGCTTGCCACCATATCCTCAAGTGCTTCTCTATTTTCAGCCACCATTACAATGTCGTCAGCATATTCTAAGGTCCATATTCTCTTATTTCTTATTTTTACCCCTCCTATACCTCTTTTTTCTAATACTCTCTCTAGTTCCGCTATATATAAATTAAACAGAAGTGGGCTCAGACCACAGCCCTGCCTTACTCCAGACTTCGTCACAAATGCTTCAGACATGCCGTTGCTACCCCTCACTTGTACTCTGGTCGTTTCATAGATCAGCTCCAATCTTCTTATCAGGTTTTCTTCTATCTTCATATCTCTTAGAATCTCCCACAGTTTTTCTCTGTTAACGGTATCGAACGCTGCCCTCAGGTCTACGAACATGGCATACAGTCTATCATCCTTACTCGAAGTAACTCTTTGCGCCAGATGATTGAGAATAAAAATATTGTTCATCGTGGATCTTTTCTCTCTGAACCCAGCTTGGTTTTCCGGTATCAAGTTTTTCCTCATTACCTCCGCTTCTAATTTTCTTCTTAGTATCTCAGTGTAGATTTTGTAAGCTGAAGGTAGCAGTGATATGCCTCTGTAGTTCTTTACATTGTTCTTGTCCCCTTTTTTAAATAAGGGAACAAGGATACTACATTTCCAATCTTCTGGGATGCTTCCCCTTTTCCACACTTCTCTTATCAAATCCACCAGTCGTCTCCACACATCAGATCCTCCATATTTCCAAGCTTCGTTTGGGATACCATCGATTCCCTTGGCCTTCTTTAGCTTTAGTTTCGCCACCGCCTCTCGTATCTCTTCTTCGCTTACGGTCTCAAGTGCCTCCGATCTCACTCTGCGCGTATTACTCTCTTGCTTCCCTTCTTCTTCTCCACCATTCAGTAAAGTCATAAAATGTCTCTTCCATTCTTCATTCTCGATACCGTTTTCGACTGTTTCTCTTCTTTTCCTTCTCTTGTTTATAAATTTCCATACATCAGATTCACTTCTCAAACTTCTTAACTCAGCTTCTTCTTCTTTTTTCTTCTGTTTTTCTTTCGCCTTGAATTCTTCCTTCACTTTTCTTCTCTGCTGCAGCAATTCTTCTCTTCTTATCCTGCCCTTTCTCCATTTCATGTACGTTCTTCTTAGCTTCCTCTTCATTCTAGTACATCTGCGGTCCCACCATCTCTTGTTACCCAGCTTCCATGTCTTAGGATAATATTCCTTTTTCACTAACGCATTCTTAACTATTTCTTTTAGCTTCTCCCACTTTTCTTCTATTGTCACTTCTTGTATGCCGGGGTCTTCCTCTGGTATATTTGTCTCGTATGTATATTTGCTTCTCGCCTCTTGGTTCCACACTATGGTCTCTTTCTTCAACTTCTTAGGTGTCGTTCTTCTTCTCCATTCTTCATTCTCCTCCCCGACTAGTATTCGCAGGGGCATGTGGTCCGATTCCACTCTTACATCAACGTTGAAATTCACAATTTGTTCTACACATTGCGCATTGACAATCACATAGTCGATGACCGTACATCCTCTCGCTCCCACATATGTATATTCACCTTCGGAATCATACCTCTCCGATCCATTTAAAATTATCCAACCTTTGTTCTGCAAATTGTTTACTAATTCCCTCCCTTCGTTACTCATCCCCTTATCTTTACTTTTCCTTACCATGTCACTCATATCCCCTCCCTCGTACGTACTTATACACCCTCCCAATTCCGCGATTCTTATGTTAAAGTCTCCTCCCATAATGCATAATCGTTCCTCCCTTGGGTCTTCTTCTCTTGATAAAAATTCGTTAACCATTTTTAAATCTCCTGAATTGTAAACTGACCAAACTTTGTATACGTTACCTTTATATTCCAATTCAGACAGAATCAGTCCTTCTCTCCAAACTTTACTTATATTTACAGATTTTTCGAATTTAGCTTTCCTAATTCCTATTATCATACCCCCTTTAGCCCTTCCTCTATTCTTTTCCCTTTTTGCATCGCATCTTTCCCAAACATGTGTTGTCGGTAGTTTACTTTTTAATTTTTCCCAATCTTTCTCCTCCACCCATGTCTCCGTTAAACTTATGAAATCAAACCCCTCTATGTATTCCCAAAAATCTCTATCTTTGTTCCATATACCCGCTACATTCCAAAATAAAGCTTGCCACCCATTCGGTACATTTGTTGCTGCACATACTACCTTTCTACCCCCTCCTTCCCCTTTCTTCTTTTTAACTTTACTTTTGCTCTTTTTTCTTTTCTTTCCCTCTAACCATTCCCTTTTAATTAAAAATTTGTATTATCATTCTCATCGCCCCTCTCCCCTTCGCCTTTCACATCTTCCCATTTTTTCCATTCCCCTTCAATTTGAACTTTGCCAAGTCCCGCCTTCACATTCATCCCTTTTTCTTTTTGACTTTTCACCCAGCGACTAATTTTCTCTTGCGTTTTTCTCTCATCATACGAAAGGTCCTGCTCTATAAAAATTTTACTTCCCTTTAGCTTGGCTTTCTTCTTCATGATTTCTTTCTTACTTTCCGCTGTCGCGCACTTCGCTACTACCACTGGCCCCGCTTTCCACGCTTCCGTGAAAGAAGCCCTCACCCCCAATCTATCGTTAATAAATTCGCTTATTCATTTTTTGACATCTCCTTCTACCACTTTCGCGCCCTTCAATACAATATTTTCTCGTCTACTCTCTCTGTCTCTGTTCGCGATCAGTCTTTTCACCATCCCTACCTCTCTCTCGCTTAGGCAGCTCGCAGCCGAGTTCAGGCTCCACTCGGATCCCGCTGTCCTACTCTGCCTTCCTTCCCACTCCTCCCCCCTTTCACTACTCTAGCTCGTCGAACCCGAGCTTCCCCGTAGGCCACCGCCACCCCTGACCGCGGCGATTTCAATCGCTTTCAATGCCTCCTCCATTTTCATCATTCTCTCTTCTAGCTCTTTCATTCTGACTTCTTTTTCAATATCTTTAGCTCTTAGTTCTTCGATTACTTCACTCATAGCGCGCTTCTCTTCATTTAATTTCCCTACCTCGAATTCCAAACCCTTAATCGCCGCCTCGTCAGAGGTGCTGGAACCCCCAAATGACACCTTTTTCATATTTAATTTCCGTTGCTTCGGATCGTCAGCCGCGCTTCCTTTGTCTCCCCTCCCACCCTTACCCGCCATGCCGCACGTTCACGCTTCCAACCACGCTTCCTAACCTCGAATAATGACGCCAAACTTCGCTTACCTTTCTTTTCTCAGCTTTTGCTCATCCACACTTTCTTTATTACTCCACACACTCTCCGTACCTTATTTAATGAAAAACTCAGTTTTTCGTAATACGAAACATTCTATGTTAACCACAATTCGCTTAAAATAACAGAGCTGTTTTTCGCACGACCATACAAAATTCTATATTCATACCGACTGTGCTGTGCGGTAGCGAGACCTGGACCTATCAAGAAAAGGATAAGAGTAAAATTAACGCGATTAACATGAAATTTCTGCACGTATATGCGGCAAAACACTGATGGACAAAGTGAGTAATGACATAATCCTCAAATAATGTGGGGTAGAGGAGACACTAGTTTGCATATGTGAAAGAAATTTTTTAAGACGGTTTGGGCATGTTGAGAAAATGAAAGATGGCGGTGTGCCCACACTCTAAAAACAGACTATTGACTGTCAAACGATTCCTTTCACTATTAAAGGATTTTCCATTCAAAATTGGAATGAGAGGAAATACTTTCACAGTTAAAGGATTGTCGTTTCAAATGCTATCCTTTAGGTGAGAAAGGATTTCCTTTGATCTTAAAGTGAAATCTATTGTCGGACAAAAGAAAGAATAATTTGAACGTTAAAAGAAAATTTATTGCCTGATATTGTTGCATGATGTTGTTAAATGTTATAATGTTTTCTTATGAGTGTTTCACACATAACTTCAGTCTATTTTGATGCGTTGAATGCAAATTCGGTGTCCGTTTTGCCCGTGCACGATCAAATTTTGAGTAAATCGCGAAAAACCGTGAAAAATCGCTGTAAATCGCATTTATAGACGTTGGTAAATGTTAGAATCTTTTCTTATGTGTGTTTTACACATGATTTCCGTGTATTTTGACGCGCTGAATCCGAATCCGTGGTCCGTTTTGCCCGTACACCACCAAAATTTTGAGTAAATCGCGAAAAAACGTGAAAAATCGCTGAAAATCGCATTTATAGACGTTGGTAAATGTTATAATGTTTTCTTATGAGTGTTTCATACATAACTTCAGTCTATTTTGACGCGTTGAATGCGAATTCGGTGTCCGTTTTGCCCGTGCACGATCAAATTTTGAGTAAATCGCGAAAAAACGTGAAAAATCGCTGAAAATCGCATTTATAGAAGTTGGTAAATGTTAGAAAGTTTTCTTATGAGTGTTTCACACATGATTTCAGTGTATTTTGACGCCCTGAATCCGAATCCGTGGTCCGTTTTGCCCGTACACCAACAAAATTTTGAGTAAATCGCGAAAACCCGTGAAAAATCGCTGAATATCGCATTTATAGACGTTGGTAAATGTTAGAAAGTTTTCTTATGAGTGTTTCACACATGATTTCAGTGTATTTTGACGCGCTGAATCCGAATCCTTTGTTCGTTCTGCTCGTACAGGGTGTCCAAAAAGTCCCGGGACGGCAAAATATATCCTCAGGTAAGATATTTTTCAGGGCGGTCAAGGTCATTTTTGAAGGAACTTTCAACAAGGAATTCAATGGTGACCTTTATTTTGATCTTGACCATGACCTTCACGGTAATTTCAAGGTCAAATTGATTTTTTTTAAATGGGAACCTCTATTTTTGACCCCGGGAACTGAGAGAGCGGAAAATTTTACGTCCAGATATGACCTTGACAAATCGAAAATTTGACCTGGAAAGGTCAGGGCAAGGTCAAACAACGTGCAGCAGGATGACTCGACTGGCATGAATTTGTGAAGAAAATGTCCTGGTGAAGGTTCTGGTCATAGACAAGGTCAAAGTCACCAATCGATCGGGAGTATAAAATGCTACAACTCTTGCGTTGAACATTTTCTTCATAAATGCATGCTGGCCGAGTCATCCTGCTATCATAGCTATCCATCCCATAGCTATCCTGCTATCCATAGATCTAGAAGCCACTGCTTCCTCAAAGTGTATCATTTTGTCTGGTTTTACTACTAAAGAAACGTTGGCTTATGAATATATATTTTTTTTATCTTGTACTTGCGACCAGGGCACCTCCACGAGGTGACGGTGGGCAACAGAGCAATCTAGATGGCAGAGCCCTGGGTTAACGGCTATCGTGTCGTTATTATGGCAAGTACAAGCAAGTGCTTTACGATGCAGGGGAGGGTTACGCCAGTATCGGCGACTGGTCAGGGTGAGAAAGCGGGCCCGTAGTCGTCGTCATCAAGCAACCGCAGCTCTACATTAGTGGGTAACTTGGCTTCTGTAGAGTATAATGCTACAAATAATGTTATGGAAGTGGGAAAAGTCTAAACAACGGAAATATTCACAATTTACGAAACCCATGATGTGGTCTACACCATCGTCTCGAGAAGATAGCTATTTTTGCATGACGGAGGCCAGTGGTTTTACTACTGCCACCAAAGCTACAATTTCATCCACATAGCACACTTCCCGAAAAAACCTGGTCTTTTCTTAAGACTTGGTCCAAGTGGCCCCGAGAAAAAACCAGGTCTGCCCTAGGTTTAGACCTATACTTAAACCCAGGTTAAAACATAGGTTCATGTCCGCCGTGATTTTTTGGTTTTTCAAAAAAATGTAACAATTCCACATATTTTTGAAGGATCATTTGGTATTTTTAATAAAAATAGCATAAATTAATAAATAATCTAGGCAGAAATTGAATTTGTATTAAAATTGGTTATTTGTGTTAAAAAGTGGTAGGCAATCGCTGGTACTTTTTTTATTTCGCTTTTGAAAAAATCGGGATTTTTAGACGTTAGGATTAGTAGGAAAAGAATTAAATTTTCATAATTGTTAAAATTCCTGAAAGTGCATGTATATATAAAACAAATTTATTTACTATGTTAAATCCGAATACGTTAGTTACCATCTTGGACATCAAAAGGTATACAAACGGGCGGGCCGCCTCGCAATTTAATTCGCTGTAACAAGCTGAAGCGTTCTTATATCCTTGGAAATTAATCTCATTTGTGAGAAAGGGTAGCACCCAGCGCTGCGCACCGACCTAATGCGGAACTAATGCTCTCAATGGGCCTGCGCGGCTGAAATGGCATTAATAGCGGGAAATTTAAATCAGTGTCCCACACAGTATAAAGATGATATCATTTACAGCTTCCCAATCTGAATAAAGCCTAAAAATTGGAAAATATCATCACATACGTTTGTTCAAAAATATTTACGTAATGATCAGGAAGTATTTCAATTTATTAATTCAATTGCATTTAAGCAGGACAACATATATTAGGTTTTAATTGCATTGCAATACTGTGCATGTTTTAAACATTTAATTTCTAAGTTCAATTAAATCGGAGAGATCCAAACAGAAAAATTTTTAATCCATAAACATTTTGCGCTGCAGGTAAATGAAAAACGTAATAGCACTTATTAAAATTCATTTAAAAATTCGAAGGTTCGGATCCACGCAAAGTAAATCAATTTTTTATGAGGTGGTGCAAGCCCCATGAAGTTTAATGCGTATTTCCCATAAAAAAGGACGTTTTTGTAAATTTTATTCAGAATCCTCAATATTAGCTAAATCGAGTTGAAACTCAAGATTTCTCTTCATAATTAGCCATAGAATACGAATAAAATATTACTTTTCAATTATGACCCCGATAAGTATATTTTATAGGGTCCCAAAAAAACTCCCTAAGTTAAAAAATGGGTTCTGCGAGTTTTTGGCGCTAATTATGATCTTTTTTTTCCGTTTTTCAAAACGCAAATTGTTTTGAATACATAAAATACTACTTTATACTGATAACTAGATGTTTCAATGAATTGTTTCAACAATTTATTATTATTTTTAGCAATTTTCTGTTAGAATGGATATAGAAAGTCGCGGGTTTTAAAAAAATGTTCTCCTTTTTGTCCAATTTTCAATTAGAGAGAGGTGACAGTTTATTAATTTTAGCTAACATGATTGTTTGAACAATTAATTATTATTGTTAATAATATTCCCTTAGAATAATGCCAGAAAATTGCAGTTTTTTCCCAAATTTTCCACTTTTTGTTCAACTTTCAATTAGAGTGAGGTAAATAATTAATTAAATTCAACGAAATTATTTGGTTAAACAATTTATTATTATTATTAATAATATTTAATTTGAATAATGCTAGTAAAGTTGCGGTACCTTCAGAAATTTACAACCATTTGTCTACTTTTCACATAACGTGAGTTAATAATTAATTAAATTCAACAAAAATAATTATTTGAACAAATTATTATTGTTTATTACTATCTTCTTCTTTATTAATGCAATATAGTTGCGGTTTCTTCTGAAATATTTAACTTTCTACCCACTTTTCACTTAGTAAAGAAATAAATAATGGACGTTAACAAAAATAGTTGTTTGAACAATTGATAATTATTTATAACTATCTTCTCTTAGATAAGTGCCAAAAAGTTGCGGTCTTTTCTGAACTCTTGAACTTTTCCTCCACTTTTCACTTAGTGAGGTAATAATTAATGCAAGTCAACAAACATGCATATTTGAACAGTTTATTATTGTTGTCAACTATATTCTCTTAGACTAATGTTAGAAAGTTGCTTTTTCTCTAAAATCTTTAGTTTTGCTTTGACTTTTTAATTATGAACAAATAATAAGTGAACCTCAAAAAGAATCATTTTTAAATAGTATTCTACTTTTTTAAGTGAATTACTTTTTCTCTTTTCCCAATGTTTAAAAAATATTAATTCAAACAAAAAAGCTATCTTACACAGAAGACAAAAACAAAGAATGGAATAATTAGGAGTAGGTGGGAAAACTAGGTGTGTAAATGACTTGTAAACGTTTTGTTTTAAATTACAACAAGAAGTTTATTGCAAAGCGTAGAAGAAAAATTTGGAATTGAACATATTTTGATATCAGCCCCCCTCCAGCAAAATATATTCACGAAAAAGAAAGAGATTGTTTGAAATATGTTTCTCTGTGATATTTATTTATCATTTGTTCATAACTAAAAAGGCAAAGCAAAGATAAACATTTCAGAAGAAACTGCAACTTTCTAGCACTTATCTGAGAGTAAATAGTTATAAACAATAATAAATTGTTTAAACAACTATTTACCTATTTTTACCTATTTACCTCACTAAGTACAAAGTGGGCAAAAAATTAAAAATGTAAAAAAAAACCACAACTATCTGGCATTAATATCGATAAAGATTGTTATTAAAAATAATAATTTGTGATTCAATAATTATTTTTGCTCAAAGAATTATTGAGTCACTTCAAGTGGAATTTAGACAAATAGTTAAAAAATTCAGAAAAAACCGCAACTTTCTACCATTAAGCAAAGAGAATATTATGAACAATAATTATAAATTGTTTGAAAAATTATTTTTGTTAACTCGAATTAATTATTACTTCACTTTAATTAAAAAATGGACAAAAGAGAAAAAATTCAAAACAAAAACCGCAACTATCTAGTATTAATATAGAAGAAAATCGCTATAGACAATAATCATTTGTTTAAACAATTATTTTCACTTTTCACTTGAATATTAACTCAATTCAAGTGAAAAGTGAAACAAAAGTTGAAAATTTCAGAAAAAAACCGCAATTTCTAGCATTATTCAAAGAAAATATTATTAACAATAATAATAAATTTTTTAAACAATTATCTTAGTTAACATTAATGAACTGTTACCTCTCTCTAATCAAAAATTGTAAAAAAAAGTGGAAGATTTATGAAAAAACCGCGACTTTCTATCTCCATTCTAACAGAAAATTGCTAAAAACAATAATAAATTGTTAAAAAAATTCATTCGAACATCTAATTATCAGTATAAAGTAGTATTTTATGTATTTAAAACAATTTGCATTTCAAAAAACGCAAAAAAAATTATAATCAGCGCCAAAAACTCGCAAAACCCATTTTTTCACTTATGAAGTTTTTTTGAGACCCTATAAAACAGAGACTTAGAATATATGTTGACCTGCTTAAATGCAATTGAACTAATTAATTGAAATACTTTCCGATCATTACGTAAATATTTTTAAACAAAGGTATGTGATGATATTTTCCAATTTTTAAGCTTTATTCAGATTTGGAAGCTGTAAGTGATATCATCCTTATACTGTGCGGGACACTGATTTAAGTTTCCCGCTATTAATGCCACTTCAGCCGCGCAGGCGCATTGAGAGCATTAGTTCCACATTAGGTCGGTGCGCAGCGCTGGGTGCTACCCTTTCTCACAAATGAGATTAATTTCCAAGGATATAAGAACGCTTCAGCTTGTTACAGCGAATTAAATTGCGAGGCGGCCCGCCCGCTTGTATACCTTTTGATGTCCAAGATGGTAACTAACGTCTTCGGATTTAACATAGTAAATAAATTTGTATTATATATACATGCACTTTCAGGAATTTATAAGAATTATGACAATTTAATTCTTTTCCTACTAATCCTGATATCTAAAAATCCCGATTTCCTTTAAAAGCGAAATAAAAAAAGTACCAGCGATTGTCCACCTCTTTTTAACACAAATAACCAATTTTAATACAAATTTAATTTCTGCCTAGATTAAAAGCAGACAAAATGATACACTTTGAGGAAGCAGTGGCTTCTAGATCCATGGATGTGGACCTTCACAGCAAGGAAGAAGTAATGAAAGTTGATGAATCCTCTGATAAAGAAAGTTGTGATGATGATGAATACCCGCCAGCTGGTGAGAGAAAAGCTCCTCAAGCCTTTACTCAAAAAGAACTGAATGATCTCGTAAGAGATTTAGGTTTACCTAAAGATGAAGCTGAATATTTAGCGGTAGCACTCAAGAAAAAAAACTTGTTGGCAAAAGAAACAACTGCTTACTTTTATCGTAATAGGGAGAAAAAGTTTAGGAAATTTTGTACAAACGATACAGAAAATGCACTGGTACACTGTTCAGATGTTAAAGGATTGGTGGATAAATTAAAACCAAATGTATATAAAGATGAAGAATGGAGAGTCTTTATTGATTCGTCAAAACGAAGTCTGAAAGCCGTTCTTCTTCATAATGGTAATACATTTGCACCAATTCCAATAGCCCATTCAACAAAGTTAAAAGAGACTTATGAAAACTTAAAGATAGTATTGGATAAGATAAAGTACTCAGAACACCAATGGCAGGTTTGTGGTGATTTGAAAATTGATACTCTGCTTCTAGGCCAACAATCTGGTTATATGAAAAATCCCTGCTTTTTGTGTTTATGGGATAGTAAAGACAGAAGAAATCAATATGTTAAGAAAGAATGGGAAAAGAGATGTAACTTTATTCCATGATCGAAGAACATTCTACACAAACCATTCATAGAACCTTCGAAATATCTGCTACCACCACTGCATATTAAACTAGGTCTTATGAAGGAGTATGTTAAAGCTTTGTTCCATTTCGTTATTGATAAAAAATAATTCTTTTTTACTACACTTTGACTTGCTATATCTCTACATTTGGACGAAATTACATAATATTTGAAATTACATTAATTATCGGATCAAAATTATTTTGTTTAACTGGCAGTAACGAAATGGAACGTAAGTTTCGGTCGGGTCTCTGCTTTGGATAAAGAGCAAGACTGTTTTCGGTACTTGCAAGAAAAGTTTCCCGCAATAAGTGATGCTAAGTTAAAAGAGGGTATTTTTGATGGTCCACAAATTCGTCGACTTTTCGAAGATGCCAATTATGAGAATATAGTTGATGAGTTACTAGAAAATTACAAAAACTTGGGTTGTTTGATGAACCTAAAATTTCACTTCCTACACTCTCACCTCGACTACTTTCCTGAAAATCTAGGAGATTATAGTGAAGAGCAAGGTGAACGATTCCATCAAGACATAGGTGAAATGGAGAGTCGGTAGCAGTGAAGATGGGATGTCAACATGATGGCGGATTTTTACTGGATGTTACAGAGAGACATAAAAACGAACAGAAAAAAGAGAAAGAGAAATCCATTACATAGATCGTTTGAAGAAAAAAGAGTACGTTAAAAAAGAAGAAGAACAGTACAAAAGCAGCACTTCTTATATATTTTTCCATCTCTATCATCATAAGCACTCAATGAAAAATAGATAAAGAAATGTTGTTCAATAGAATTAAATGTAACAGAAAATCATCCGTAAAATAAATTTATCATTTTCTTTATGCAATTACAGTCGCTTATGTACAATGTATTCAAAATCCGTAGATATATTCCGATATTTTTTACAAGTTTCTCAAAGCTTTAAGAGTATAAAAGCAAAACGAACACGTAACTCGTATTTAGTGCGTTAAAATACACTAAAATCATATATAATAAACTGATAAGAAAACTTTCTAACATTTACCAACATCTATAAATGCGATTTTTCACGATTTTCAGCGATTTTTCACGGTTTTTCGCCATTCTCTCAAAGTTTTGAGGGTTTGCATGCAAAACAAACACTAGATTCAGATTCAGCGCGTCAAAATACACTGAAATCATGTGTGAAACACTCATAAGAAAACTTTCTAACATTTACCAACGTCTATAAATGCGATTTTCAGCGATTTTTCACGGTTTTGCGCGATTTACTCAAAATTTTGGTGGTGTACGGGCAAAACGGACACCGAATTCGGATTCAGCGCATCAAAATACACATTTGCGCATGAAACTACGCAACTCGCAGTGACGGATAGAATCTACGTAACTCGCACTGACAAATAGAATCTACGCAACTCGCAGGGAGGGATGAAGTGCTTGGTGATACCCTGCTGCGCAAGGCTTCCCTCGACGAGGCCCCAATCCATCTCCGCGGCGCGTAGCGGGCGACGAAGTTCCGTGTTCGCCCCGCGGAGCGTTGTGGCTCCACATCTCTTGGGGTTGTCCGCGTCGGCCAGTGAAGCAGTCGAGTGCTCCGAGGAAGCTCTGCGTCGTGAGGTCGCCTGCGAGTTCCAGGTGCACGGCCTTGGTGGCCAGGCAAACGAAGAGGGCGACATAGCCCTTTGTCGTCTTCACTCCGCGGCCCTTCGTCCTGAGGATGTCGAATGGGCCAGCGTATCCACTCCGTTTCGGAAGAAGGCGGCTGACGGAGTCACCTGGGTAGCCGGCAGGTGGGCCATGGCTTGTTTCATGGGATTAGCATTGGTGTATGCGCAGACTGTGCAGTCGGGTTCTGAAATGAAGTCGTTAAGTAAAAGGTGATAGAGAGCAATCCATGCAGATTTCTCGGATTCCTAACACATTTCTTTGTTCTCTTTTGGATTACAAGAGAACCTATTACTAAAGAATCCGTTGATTATAAAAGGACCCATCTTCTGAGCTACTCTACAGGAAAGGCAGGTGGGTGTTCGTTAGAGCGCCGGCCTCCGGGCCAGCGTGCTTTATTCTAAGCATGGGGTCCCATACTCGTGGTATCGGTCAGTCAGACGAAGAGTTCGACGAATTTGACGAAACTAATGCAAATCTAATCCGCAAATCTCTAATGCAAGAAATTATCTACACACAGAATCCTCAAAACTCAACCTCCCAAGTAATGGTTCAACCTAACCTATCTTTTCCGAACTCAGACTCCGAAATGGATACGTCTACTCCCTTAGAATCTGCAATCAACGTAACTCCTAATCTTAATCTCAACGAAACCGGGAATCTTCCTGATCAAAGGCCTAATTTAGTTATTAATAAAGCAAAAACCGCTAACAAGAAAACTATAGATGACTCTCAAAATAACCTTAATAATGCTTCCAAATCGAGACATACTGATAGCACCCAATTTCCTTCCAATCACGAAACTCTAAAACCGAAAAATCTGTACTCTAAAAATAATAAGGGCCCATTTACAGTTGAAATCGACTCTACTACCAACCCTCCCATCCAAGTTCTATCTCTAGGTAAAATTCTACACAAAAATTTTAAGGATATAGTTACCGAATGCAAGAAAAAGGGGCCGTCTAGATTTACTGTGCTTTGGAAATGCGGCCCTGGAGCCAACAAAATAGTTGAAAACTTAAACAAAATAAACCCTAATCTCAAAGCCCACATCCCCAATTTTCGAGTCACTCGTTTAGGCATTATAAGGAATGTGCCTGTAGATTTTTCGATAGAAGAAATCAAAGCAAATGCCATCAGTTCTGCTCCTATTTTTGAAGTCAAACGATTTGAATGGAAAGACAAAGAGGGGAATCCAACCCCAGGTTCCACAGTCCTCCTAACTTTCGATGGACAAGTTTTACCACAGGATATTAAACTTTTCTTCCTTTACCTTCGTGTTGACCCTTATGTCTCTCAACCAAAGGTATGCTACTCCTGTTACAGACACGGGCATGTGAAAAGCATTTGCAAAAACCCGCGATGTTTATACTGCGGTGAAAAACCCCACGATATAGGTCAAATCTGCCCCAAAGTTTCTGACAATCCTAAATGTTTGAACTGCGATGGACCTCACTTGGCCATTGATAAATCTTGTAACAAATACGTTGAAGAACAAGAAATTAGGAAAATAGCGGCATATAAAAATATCGGTATCAAAAGTGCAGCTTTTCTGCATAATCATGGAAAACTAAATCCTGAGGTATTACAAACCTTCCTCATCGACCTTTACCCCACCGAAATTCATCACAAAATCTAACGTCCCCTCACTTCGACTTCTCTAACTTCCCTGAATTAGGAGATATAAATCTTGAGCAGTTAAATCAAAATCATAACCAGAACTTTACAGACCATCACTATAGCAATGCTCTGAAAAAACCCTCTTGCCCAACCCATCGTTCCTATACCCCCTCCTGCTCTCCACTTCCTCAACAAAAAAACACTAATCCATCTCAATCGGAATCTCAACCTAATCAACCCTTCTCCTACCTTTACTCGAGAGAACCAAGCCCTTCTGGTAATGGAATTCTTTTACAAAATCGACCCCTTAGCTCTCCATCTAGATCTCCTACTCCTCCCCCCTCACCTTCTGTAAATAATGAAAATCTCATAAATATGATCTCATCCTTAATGGATTTACTCAAACTTTTCTCACCAATCATCTCCCTCTTCCAAAGTGGGGGATTTGATCAAATCGCTAAATCCCTTGATTTTATGAAAACCCAAACCCTCACATAGATATTGGATTTTCTAATATTATATATTACTATCATTCAATAACACATTGAATTTCTGTGATTATGAGAAATTTACCTAAGTTAAGGATTATCCAGTGGAATTGTAGAGGTATCGCAAATAAAAAAGGTAACTTGGAAAGAATTCTACATAATTATGATGTTGTATTGTTGAACGAAACTTGGCTTCAAAATAAAAATAACTTCTTTCTAAAAAACTTTAATGTAATTCGAAAAGATCGCACCGAACACATGGGAGGCGGTTTAATAATAGCAATTAGGAAAGATATTCCATTTACTCAAACTTCGGTTTATGAAGTTCCGGATCATTTGGACACACTGGCTATCTCTATTCCCTCTAATTGGGGCGAACTCATCATAATTAACATTTATAGAAATCCTAGAGCCCCTAATAGATCTATTGACTGGGACACTTTCATCAATTCCTTTTCTGGACGTTTCCCCTCCATATTTATTGGAGGAGACTTCAACTGCCACCACCAATCTTGGGGATGCGATATATCCTCTTCCTGCGGAAACAAATTATTAGAGGCCGTTGGGAATTCTACTCTTAGCATTCTCAATGATGGTTCTCCTACACGTTTTACCCGTCCCTATGAAGCCAAATCAGCTATAGACCTCACTATTGTTTCAAGTAACCTATTCCCCCTGAGTGACTGGAAGGTTGATCAAGACAAAATGGGCAGTAATCATTTCCCGATCTCCACCATTGTTGGAATCTCTTGCTCTTTCTTTGAGTTTTTTTCCCACAAATACAACCTGAAAAAGGTTTGTTGGAGCACCTTTCATGAAACCTTAATAGATGTGCAATTCGAAGACACACGCCCTCACGTTGCTTCAATTCCTTTCTTAGCACTTCAAGCATATTATAACCTCTTTGACTCAATTGATAAGGCCCTCCACACAGCAGGTCAAAAAATTGAAAACAAACCCTCCCGAGATCATCCAAATTCCCCACCCTGGTGGAATGAGGAATGCACCAAACTCGAAAGACAAAGAAAGGCCAAACTTGGCAGATATCGCCATAGGTGCACCTATGAGAACTTTTTGGACCTACAAAAATTTGAAGCTGCTACTAAACGAACCTTCAAAAAAACCAAAATTCTAGGGTTTAGATCTTATTGTGAATCCTTATCTTCAACCTCTAAGATTTCTAACGTTTGGAATAAAATTCGAGGCTTCAGACAGAGAGTACTATCTCCTCCTTCACCTACCACTTCCACTGCCAACACTGAAACAGTAACAAAAATGAAGGATTTCATAGAAAGATTCCACCAAGTCAGTGCACCCCCAAACGGCCTACCTCCTTTTCCTCCCCTTCCTAATTCCCCACCCCCTTACGTTGCCACCATAACTTCAAACCATCTTTCTGCACCATTCAGACTCCAAGAAATAAAACATGCTGTAAAAAACTCTAAAACCAAATCCTCTCCCGGACTGGATAAAATTAACTATGAAGTAATACAAAATCTCCCTGATAATATCCTCAATGAACTTCTAAAAGTCTACAATTTAATCCTGAACGAAGGTTCCTTTCCTGAATCTTCGAGTAATTACCTCGTTTTTCTAATCCCTAAACCGAACTCACACAAATTCCGCCCTATTGCTCTTGCTTCCTGTTTCTTGAAACTTTTGGAAAGACTTATTACTAACCGATTAAACTGGTGGCTTTAAAACCAAATGCTTATCCACAACTCTCAGTTTGGATTTAGAAAGAATCGATCTTGTAGTGATAGTCTTGCCATTCTATCCACAGAAATTCATACATCCTTTGCAAAAGACTCCTATACAGCAGCATTGTTTCTCGATGTAGAGGCGGCTTATGATAGGGTAGTTCCTAATATTCTAATTAATGACATGCAGGAGCTGGGGGTCCCCTGGAAAATCTGCAAATTCTTTGAAAACTTAACTACAGAAAGGAACGTGTTCTTTAAAATTAACAACTCAAACGTAGGTCCATATAAATTTCAGAGAGGTCTCCCCCAAGGATGTGTCTCTAGTCCAACCTTATATAACATCTACACAATAAATATTCATAAGCATATCCACCCCTTATGTAAAATTCTACAATTTGCTGATGACATTGTTATATTTTACTCATCACGCAACGTTCATGAATGCATCCACATCCTACAATTAAGCCTCAACTCACTACAAAATTTTTTAAAATTAAGACGCCTCAATATCTCAGTCGAAAAGACTAAGTTTGTTGTTTTTAATTCCAACAAGAATCGCATTCCAAGGGATGCCCATGTTACCTTAGACAATAATAGAATCTCTCTTTCGTATGAAGTGACCTTTCTAGGTCTGATTTTCGACTGCCAGCTAACTTGGAAACCTCACTTTACCTGCTTAATAGACAGAATTCATAAAGTTACCAATATTATTCAATTTCTTAGAGGAACTTGGTGGGGTTCTCACCCCAAACCCTTGCGTATGCTTTATCACTCTCTAATTAGAAGCTTTCTTGAATATGGATGTCAAGCTTTAACAATTTATAGCTGCAAACCATATGATCGGATTTGCAAACTACAGAATCAAATTCTAAGACTAATCCTTGGCTATCGTATAACCACCCCTATCCCAGTCGTGTATGCCGAACTTAAGGAGCCTCCCCTGCTTCGCCGTTTACAACTCTTAACTAAAAAATTTCTTCTAAAAGTCTTCTCAATGGAAGACCATCCATTACTTGAATCCCTTTACAGCTTAGAATCAACCACAGCTAAAAATAATGCTTACAATTATAGAAATACCTTCCTCTTACTAAATGCCTATATTCACTTAAACAAGTTTGAGTCCAAAATTATGTATTCCTATACTCCTATCCACTACCTTTTAGACTAATCTCGAATTCGACTCCCCAACATAAACCTACAGCTAGGCGAAATCTTGATGAAAAGTTCTTCCCCAAACCTAGACTTTAATCAATATATTAGAGAAAACCTAAAAAATACAACAGTTTTTTACACAGATGGTTCTAAGAAAGAAGTAACTCAACACACAGGAATCGGAATTACTTGTCCTCCTCTACAAATCTTTAAAACATTCAAACTATTTCATCACTCATCTATTTTCACGATTGAAGCTGCTGCTCTTGCTGAAGCGTTAGAAATTATACTAGAGGAAAAAATATCCCCAGCTGTAATAGCCTCTGACTCCAAAAGCGTCTTACATGCATGCCTAAACTTCAACCATCTGGAAACCAAAAATTATTTTATTTACAAAATAAGAAATCTTCTCTTCCATGCGAAAGAAGCTAATATCAAAATTAGTCTCTACTGGATACCTGGACATAAAGGAATCTTTGGCAACGAAGTCGCTGATAAACTAGCCAAAATGGCTCTAACCTCCGGAACCCCCTTGGATTATAGAATCCCTTACACTTATTTCTTTCAGTCAATTTATGACACGTATCTTAGACTTTCGAATACTGACTTAGAGAGAGATAGTACACGTAGACGAGTGGGCCTTTATTATTTCCAAAATTTCTTTTCAACCTCTCCAAAACCTTGGTTTTTTCAATCAAAGTCGGAAAAAAGAAGTGATATTGTCGGTATCTCTCGTCTTAGAAGCAATCATTACGCTCTTGCTAGTAGTTTAGCTAGGAAAAATGTAGTAGAGTCATACGAATGTCCTTGCGGACACCCTGAAGAAGATATCAATCACGTTTTATGGGCCTGCCCCCGCTTTCACGAACAAAGGAAAAAACTTGAACTATCCTTAATTAAAATTAAAAAATCCCCTCCCTTCTGTGTGGAGAGCTTCTTATATGAACCTAATAGTTATGCTTGTAATCTAATTGTTAAATTTCTAAGAGACTGCGAACTACTAGTTTAAAAATTTGCTATTCTACAATATCGCTTTCTTCCTCTTTGCTTCTCTTTACTTATACACTTCATGCTTTGAATCTTTCACGCTTTACGGTACATGAACCCCACAAGTAGTGAAACCACATATTGGACACAACAATTCTACTTTGAATTACCCGCCTATTGTACACTGAGCACTGCTAAGCAACTACTACTCCATCTATACTCTGGCTACGAAAATATATATTTAGAAGTTTAAATCATTATAAAATACTTGCTATGGCCGGATAGGTCTCGCTGTTACCAGGACGGAATGTCCAACGCGGAAACCTAGACATGCCTACAGACCTAGCGCTAAGGAAATACACCAAAGAAGAAGAAGACTGTGCAGTCTAGGACGTGTTTCCTGACTCGCGATCTTCCGCCGACTATCCATGCACGTCGGATGGCGTGAAGGTGCGTCGCGCAGATGCCGGCATGTGGGCTCCGGAGGCGAGCCCAGCCGATGATGAGCCGAGCGAGGTGGCTGCGTGTGTCTAAGATGATCGGGTGTTTCTCTTCCGGAGGGATTGTCGAGTTTCCGAACCTGCCGCCGACTCGCAAGAGGTCGGTGTCGTCGATAAAGGGCGCTAGTCCTCTCAGCGCGCTGTCACGGCGGATTGGCTGACCCCGCTGGTGTTGTGCGAGTTCGGACCCGAAGTGTATCTTCTGGCTCGTTTTGACGCAGATCACATACTCTCGGTACAGTTTGTCGGCTGTTACAGGAGCACGGACTGGGGGCGTGGTCGGATCGATCTGTCGACGGAGCCCTCGTCTGCCGCGTGCCATGTCTCTGAAGAGTCTGATTAGGCTCGTGGATTTATCGGCTGGATGCCTTTCGGTTGGCGCCGCCTGGGCGACCGCGCACTTTAGATTGGTTGGCCGGTGAGTGTCAAGCCGAAGACCGTCCGTTGAGCGATCAGCTGCTCTCAATGCAGGGCGCCGGAGAGAAGGAGCCGCCCATAGACGTCGACACCGAGGACGATGCCCACTCCCCCAGGAGTGTCGAAACTGGGATCGGCCAGCTGGAGTCGTTGGGTACAGTCGGCTGCCCCAGCGGGCAGGGGCAGACAGGGCGTGATGATCCCGATGTGTTAAAGTCCGTAGGCCTCGAAACGAAGCAAGCGGTTCAGTGACGTTTCATAGAGGTGGAGGAAGGTGCGCAGACGGGCCGATTCTACGGGCGACCCCGACATTCCGGCTGCACCGATGTTGACCCGCTCGAGGCCGTCGCCCAATCGTTTTGCGATGTTCCTATTGACGAGAGTGGCCTCCGAGCACGGGCCCAGCACGGCCCGGACCTTCTCTCTGCGACGTCGTCCATCCCCTAGGATGACCAGGGTCGTGGGCAGGTCGGCTAGTCATGCCTGTGGCTTCCTGTCTCCGCCGCATTCGGACTATTGCGGCAACGACTCGACCTCAGAAGGCAGGGCCGTGGTTGCGGCCGTTGTCATCTGGTGTCGGGGCCGCTTCTCGGGGATGGTCGCGAGAGGGGCTGTTCCAGCGCGCTTTCCCTCGTAGATCAGCAAATGGTGTTGCCCGCCACACGATCTGCCCGACGACTGCGATGAGCAGTTTCGTACGCTGTGATTGTCCCTCAGGCAATTGAAGCAGAGGTTGTGGCTGATGACCAGGCCTTTGCGCTTTGGAACGGCAAGGCCTCTGAATGCCTCGCAGTGGCCAAAGTAGTGCGCCTCTGAGCAAGCGGAGCAGGAATTGCTTGCGGCAGCGGTCGTTGCGAAGCTCTTGAGGGCACAGGAGCTGGCTTGGGCTCGCGGGAGATCCGTGACCGTAGAGGCGCGCCCAGTGTTGATCGACTGCAGCATCAGACAGCGCTGTTGGAGGTAGATGGTGAGCTGGTCGTACGTCGGGAAGCGCTGCGCGGCCAGTGCCTTCTTGGCTCGGCTAATCTCCTCTTCCCAACCGCGCCTTGTGTTGGAGTCCATGTTGAGGCTGGCTGCTGTGACGAAGCAATCGGCCCATTGAGCAACTGGACGGCCGAGGGAGGCGAGTTGACTACGGTGCTGTTCCAGCTCATCCAGGAGCCGCTGAGTCCCTGCTGCCGACTCTTCCTTCAGAGCCTTCATGTGGAATATCGCCTTGAGGTAGTCATGTACTAGGACCCGTCTCTGATCATAGCGAGACGCCAGAGCAGCCCAAGCAGTCGCGTAGTTTGATCGGGTGATCAGGATTCTGTTCAGCGCTTCCTGCGCTTCCCCATGGACGAACGACTTGAGGAAGAATAGCTTCTCAATGTCGTTCAAGGTCTGATCATCGTGCACAAATGCTCGAAACAGATCGCGGAAGGACTCCCAGTCCTGTCGTCGCCCACTGAACTGAGGCAGCCCAATCCTCGGCAAGCTAGCCGATCCCCGGATACCGTAGACTGAAGCTGAAGCTCCGACGGAGGCGGGGCAGGTCTCGGGGCGAGCCTGTACATCGTTCAGCCGACCCTTGGCGGTGGTGCAGAGGTCCTCGGCCGCCGCGTAGTCGTCGTTGATGGAGTAGTCGCTGTCCTGTGTGTCGGGTAGTGAAGTAGCTTCACGTGGTTTTTCGAGAAGGCCCTCTAATATGCGTCCAATATCTCGAGGCTGCTAAGTCCCAGGCCGGCGGCCCATTCCTCACGGGGCCGGTCCAGTATCTTCCGAGCCGCTTGGCGCAGCACGGCGGATAATGCGCGCTGAGCCCCGAGTCGGCTTACCTCTGTAAAAGGAGATGAGGTTAGATTCGCAAGGCGGGGCTGGCCCGATGCGCGTCCGAGCTCTGCAAGGCGGGGTAGCCCCGATGCCAGAATCTTATGTCACGCGCAAGGCAGAGCTTGGTCTGATGCGCATGGGGATACGATGCTGTAAGGAAGGCGTTAAAAGGCCGATCCTCCAGCAAAACGCAGTTATTGAAGCGATGTGCAAAACAGGCTGGAACCTGATGCGCAAGCCGCTGTGCCGGAGCCAAGGGGCACAGACGCCGCAATGTCATATCGTGCGCGAGGCGAAACGCAGCTCCTAAAGCGATCTGCAAGAGCGAAGTACGCCTTTTCCTTGCATGTGGCGTCCCCGGAGTACGCCTTTCCTTGGAGGTGGCGTCGTCCGGCGTGCGCCTTTCCTGGCGGCGGCGGCTTGCGGCGTGGACGGGTGCGTCGTGGAACCTAGAAATAGGGAATTAATTCCGACTCTTGGCATACTTACCCGGTTGTCCAGTGGCTGGGTCCATGGCGACGTCCGGGTGGGGCTGGGAGATGAATGGCCGGAGACACAACATCGAGCGCGTCTGCTGCGTGGGTTCTCAGCTTCGGGTTTGCCGTCGTCTTTGGAAGCACAAGGAGTCGTCTGCGAGGATGCGTCAAACTGGTGTCACCGGTGTGTAGGCTCCGTGTGGAATATCCTACTCGATAGACCAACGTTGGATTGAAATAACTTTATTGGTGTGTCGTCAGTTCAAATGCTACAAGCGTATTGAGGTGTAATGACTCCCACCTCGGGAGAGCGCGCGCGGGCAGAGATAAAAAGTAGGAGTGGGGATGGCCGAGAGGGCGTGGCGGATGGCAAAGTCGCCAGTGGGGGCTTCCGCGAATATCTTAATCCAACAAACATATTTCTCTCATTTTAATTCCTCTTGTGCAATTTTGTTATGCAAATTGACTTTCTTGATTATATGTTTTTTTATAATCTGATTTTTTTAAACATACTTCTTCTTAAGCCTTCTTGTGCAATTTTGTTGCACAACTTCACTCTTTTAAGTTTATGTTTTTAAAAAAATCTGAATGTAAAACACAAATGTTTTCCCACTAGAAATTGGATCAAAAGTCAACTTTAAATTGATTAAAATATTTTTCGTAGATCTTTTAAAATATCCTAGAATATTTCAAATCCTTTGAAATGCCACTGAGTTACTAAAATCAATTGAAAATCCCTTAAAATGCCCGAAATATTTCAAATCCTTTCAATTGTTTTGAAATTGCTTTAAATCCCTAAAGTCTCAATTCCTTTTATTTTATTTTTTTGAACCTTAAAAATTCTTTGCAATCCCTTCTAATTACTAAAATCAACTAAAAATTCCTTGTAAACTTTTAAACTGCCCGAAAAATTGTGTAATCCTCTGAAATTCACCAAAACATTACAAAATCATATAAATATAATTAAATAAATAATATAAATTACCTGGGGAATATAAAAGGGATTAGGTTTTATGGCATTCTATTTTTGGAACCCTATAATCAAAGGATTATCCTTCGAACCCAAGTTCTGACGATTTCTGAACATTTGAGGGGTCGGATTCTATAACCGCCTATACATTTTTCTCGCTGAACAACGATGGCCCCTGGACATTTTTCAAAAAAGTTTCGAATTTAAAATTTTAAAAGTATATATATTCATATAGAAAGTTTAATTGAAGACAAGATAATGACAACTCAATAAGGACCATTTGAAATTGGTACCTCGAATACTTTATTTTAAGTGTAAAAGAGTGCCAACTTCATATGGTCCTTATTCAGATGTCATTCTCATGTCTTCAATTGCACATCTTCTTTCTTCCATCAAAAAGTTGTGCCCTTAGCCGTTTTCAAAATAAACCCGAAGACCTTGTTTTTTAGAACACCAAATTTATTTGTCTTTTTTGTGTAAAATTTACAGAAAATATTATTTTCCGTGTTCTACGACTAGTAGAGTAAGTAACATATGGGACTGAATACGTCAGTGTTCCCACGTAAAATTATTGTTTTGTTTTTTTTCGGGATGAAACTTGGCCAAATTATAGTTCTAGTGGACCTATATTAATTCACGAAACCATAGGTCCATTTATCAATCGGTTGTCAATATACAGGGGCCTGAATTGTTCACTTTTTCAGATGCTGTTTCACCTTCACGTTAGCGTAACTTCTTTTAGGATTATCCCATTATCCGATTGGACTTTTGTTATAGTGTTTTGGAAAGCTCTTTTCATGTACTTTAAGACCATCATAACCATTTTTTTCATTCGATTTTTTTTTAAATCAAAATTAAAATTGATTTTTTTGAGAAAGAAAAACATATTTAAAAAAAGTTCTTTCTTAAAAAATAGTCATGTAGAAGAAAAAGTAAGCTAGAAATAATTTCATGGTCAAATTGAGATTTTTACGCTAGAGGGGACAACATTCAACTTACGCAGCGCACGGGAACAAGTACTCTTGAGTCTAACTTGCATCTAAGCTTACATTTAACTATCTTGAGATGATTTGTTGTGTGTATGTATATTATATATAATCAAGATGGTTCGGACATCTTGAAAGAATGAAAGATGAACGACTGACCAAACAAGTGTATAAAGGTAAAGTAAATGGCAGAATGCCCAGAGGTAGACCGCCGAAAGAATGGTTAGAATCTATGAATGAGACATTAATCCGAAGAGACGTAAGAAGCCATAGAAACGCAAGAGCTTGCATGAAAAAATGCATGGACGTAAAGGAAGCTAGAGTAGTATGCCAGGACAGAAAAGTGTGGCGACAAGTAGTTTGTAAACAGAGTGACAATAGAGTGAATGACGCCTGAAACAAAGACCTTGGATACTAATGGGCCAAAGTGGGGAACCACACATAACAATTTTGTGAGGCTCTTCACTGGGGGTGATCGCTAGAGAGATTGATCAGCAACCTGGGTCGGAGCAGTGTTGCGGAACGAACGTGTCATTTTAATAAATAACACGAGAATTCTAGATCAATCTAAAATATCCATACCTTACACCTGCATACCTATCTACCTTATACCTATATACCCATCTACACACTACTATTTTCCAACCGAGCAAGTCACGCCTACCCCGAAAGGGAAATGTCTTAATGGTATAATAATAATAAAAAAATAACGTGGTCCCCTCGAGCGTAAAAATCTCAATTTGACCAGGAAATTATTTCCAGTCCACTTTTTCTTCTACATGACTTCAAAGAATGTAAAAAGCTATTTTGTAAAAAATAAATTTTTTTTTTAAATATGGATTTTTTTTTTAAATCAATTTTGTTTTTGATTTTCAAAAAGAAACAAATTGGCCCGCCGCGCGGGCACATTCTCGTCGCGAGCTGGGCGCGCGGCACGCAAGTTTGAGCGCACCTGTTGGATCTCGCGCTTCGCGCTCGGTCATTATACATCCCCCACATTTTTGCATAAGACTTTTAAAATTGAAGGTCAAACCATCGATAACTGAAATTTAGTGATTGTGAATTCTCTTTTGTTAAAGCTCTTTCGGCTCTAACGAGCACATTTTCATCACGTGTCTCGTGAGAAAAAAAATGTTGAAAGTAAATTTTCAGATATAATTATTAAAACATTTTTTTATTAAACGTTTTATTGTACCTTGTGTCTTTTTGTCCAAAAATTTTATTTTTTTATATTTAATGTTTTTTAAGAATAAAACAAAAACTACGCATCAAATTAAAAAGTGATTAATAACGAATTTGTAGATCTTTTTTGGGTCCGCAATTTTGGTCTATTCATATTTTTTCGTGTCTTGCATAGTTTTGTGCGATCAAAATGTGAATTTACGATTTTTCAAAAAAGTTCAAAACGTTGTTATGATAATCTTGTAGGGCTTTCAAAAAACAAAGTTTTTTTTGCTCTTGACAGTTTTTGATGTCGTGCGTTGTTTGACTTCAAATGTTCATTTTCATTTGTTTTGTTTAGATTTTGAAAATGCTATAACTCTGATAATTTTATTTTTATCGAAAAAAGTTTATAGGATAAATTGTACGTATTTTTGTGTACTACATATAGCCGTACATAGAATTTTTAAATCTTGAAAAAAAAGTGGTCTCAAAAATTTGGAAAATTTTCTAATTGTTTGAATTTGTATTCAAAATGGATGGCTAACGAACTCGTCCTTTTTTATGTCTTAAAAACGTGTGCCAAAGCTCAATCCAATCTGATTAGTCTTTCGAAAGTTATCGTGCCTAATGTATACACGGAAAAAATTTATCCGTGAAGAAGTCACGAACTTGTAGCTAGGTCTCGGATACGAGATAAAAAAATGAAACATTACATCCTTATTTCTATGAGAAATATATGGATAAATTTCGAAGTTTCTTACGAACAGTTCGGATTTCCTACGAACAGTTCCTGAAAATTTCAGACTGAAATATAAAGAGAAAAAATTGTATTTGTGCGATTTATTTTTATATTAATTTATAAATTAGCAACTCAGAAGATTCGAACCCTCAAGACTGCTGACTCACCAGTTTCTAAACACATAAACCAGGAGTGCGTAAACACGCACAGCCATCGAGGCCAAACAAAATAGGTATTATAAAACTTCTAGCCACTCATCCGACGAGCTCGAGGCACACTTACAAGCGCACACACGCACCGCGCGTTTAGGAGAGTGTGTGTGTGGGCCACGTACATGCGAACCTACGTCCGAGTTCCCAGACTTGTCGGATAAGCTCGTGAGTGCTCTGAGAATCTTTTCCCAATCACTCGTAATATTTTTGTAATTATTCACGTAAAAAAAAAGTGATGAACCGTTTTAGAATTTTCACATCGAGTTCCTCAATCTTTCTCAAAGTTCGCAGGTTATTTACGAAAATACATAAATATCCGATGAATTTTTCTCATATCCGAGACCTAGCTACTAGTTCGTGACTTTTTTACGGATAAATTTTTTCCGTGTACAGACAGACAGACATACATGCAGAACCCCTCAACAATGGGGGG
The DNA here is from genome assembly GCA_932195095.1 of Andricus curvator. Taxonomy (NCBI): domain Eukaryota; kingdom Metazoa; phylum Arthropoda; class Insecta; order Hymenoptera; family Cynipidae; genus Andricus; species Andricus curvator. The sequence goes on along the minus strand of CAKNYM010051763.1, from coordinate 68,860 downwards.
GGGACTTCACACAAATCTAATAACTTCTCTGATGAGAATTTAAAAATAGGTGAAATATATCTCACCAAAAATCTGCCCGCTTCGCGGGCACATTCTCATGGCGCGATTCGCGCGCGGCTCGCTTCGCTCGCAAGTTTGAGCGCGCCTACGGCGCGCGACTGTTGGATCTCGCGCTTCGCGCTCGATCATATATTTATCTCGCGCTTCGTGCTCGATTATGTATTCACCTCGCGCTACGCGCTCGGGCGTATTTGCATCGCGCTTTACGCTAGGCTCCTCTAGATTTTTGAACTTCGTGTTCGACTTCGATGAAAAGAAAAAGTTTGTTTGCAAATATTATAAAATTATCAAAACCTCTACATATTAAGTGATTGTTAAATTTGTTTTTATTTTAGACTGAAAAGGAACTTTATTTACTCAAGGTTCTATCGACCTTAAGGAACACATTCTCATCCAGACACTCGCGCTTCGCGCTCGATATTTGATTTGAAAATCATTTGAACCGTATGATAGAAACAAAAAAGTTTGAGCCCACTTACGGCGTGCGATTTGGTAAATACACTGAGCGCGCACTTTGTGCTTCGTGTTATATGTTCTTCATATACAAATTACTAAATTTGTATTTGATTTCAAATGAAAAGTAATGATATAATTGAGGCGACAAATTTTATTAGTTAACATTTTATTTTAGCTTGTGCCGTTTATCAAAAAAGTTAATTTTTTCATTTTGAATATATTCTTACCACAAAAATTGATTACGGGTGTGTAAGTCTTTTTTGAATGCACAATTTTTGTTCATTTATATGTTTTCGTACCTTGCATTGTTTTTTCAAAACTTTGATTTTTTTTACTGTCAATGTTATTTTCACGAATAAAACAAAAACCACGCATCCTATCGAAACATGAGTCACAATAAATTTGTACCTCTTCCATGGATGAACAAATTTTGTTTGGGTCATTTTTTCGTAGCTGGTAATATTCGTCTGAAAATTTGATTTTTCTATTTTCAATTCTGTTTTTTACGAATAAAACAAAAACTACGCGTCATATCAAAAAGTGAATGATAAGAAATTTGTAGATCTTTTTTAGG
>CAKNYM010051763.1:54667-67760 GCA_932195095.1 Andricus curvator | reverse complement strand
GACTTTTTTTCATATCGTGCGTTTTTCGGCTTAAAATGTTCATTTTCTTTTTGTTTTTTGGAATTTTGAAAATGCTATAACTCCAGTAATTTTTTTTTTTTATCACGAAAAGTCATAAGAATATTTTGTTCGTCATTTTGCATACTACTAATAACCGTACATAGAATTTTCAAATCTTCAAAAAAAGTGGTCTCAAAAATTTTCAAAATGTGCTCACTTTTTGGATTTTCATCCAAAATAGCTGGTTAACGAACTCGTTCTCTATTTTTCGGCCATAAAAAAGTGTGCCAAAGCTTAATCAAATCTGATCATTTTTTCGAAAGTTATCGTGGCTACAGACAGACAGACAGACAGACAGACTACAGACAGACAGACAGACACCTTCGTAAAAATAGTTTTTTCTAGCTCAGGGGGTCTCAAAACGTGGAGATTTGATGAAAACCGACTATGTCAAATTTTACATAAAACCAATACCTTCTCATTAGAATGAGAATGTAAAAATATTAAGACAAAAGTTGTTCACCCCAAAAAAAAGCTACAAATTTGTTATAAATTATTTTTTGATAGGATGCATGGTTTTTGTTTTATGATGCGCACGTTTTTTAAATTATAAAAACAAGGCAATGAAAATACGTACACGTATTTGTGGCATGATCTAGGAAAGTTGTAGCAAAAATCTTAAATTCATACCAATTATTATTTGAAGTCTTATCTTTAATTTAAGCCAATAAAACTTGAGAAATCTTCACGGGTTCTAGAGATACATTTATTGTCATATCTTGGGAACCCCTGAATATTTTTGAAGTTGTATACGCTTAAATTGAAGACGAGATTTCACAGATTACGTCCTGTTAATTTAAGTTTTTTCCCTCAAGTATCCTAAGTCACAGCACGAGTAGAAGTTAAGAAACAAAATCTGAGAAATTCTCGGCGACCACCGCTCTCGCGGTCGGCAGCAGTAATCGCCGACTGAAACTTGAAATTTGAGGCTCGGAAATTTTCGGTCGTATCTCGAAAACCCGTGAAGATTTTTAAAAGTTTTATTGGCTTAAATTTAAGATAAGACTTTAAAGACTAAGTGGTATGGATTTGAGATCTTTGCTACAAATTTTTTACGTCACTAGTTGGAGTCAAGGTACCAAATTCGAGAAATTCTTGTTTGTTTAAAAAAAGTTTTTTACTCCATTTTTGAACGAGTAATCACGTTTTAAAGTCAGCAGTAATTTTTAATAGTACTTTCGCTGATCTTACCGACAAGTGTATGTTTCAATACCAATGCATATTGTGAATTGTAATAATATAAATTTATTGAAATGATACATTTTTCAGGGTAGCTAAGAATAAAATTTAATGCAAAATAAGAAACAAATATTAAAGTAATCATGATAAATAAAATGTGTACTTTATATTGCAATATCTGAATAAGCAATCCCAGGCCGAGGTACATGTACCTTATTAATTTACCTACATTTATTTATGTATAAATAAATGTAATATACATTTGATATAAAAGTGTTGAACATAATGTAGAAAAGTTCACATTTTGGACAAAATCGAGTGCGAAGCACGAGAAATGTGATGAGAATGTGTTCGTTAAAGCCGAAGGAGCTTTAACAAAAGAGAATTCACAATTACCAAATTACAGTTGTCGATGCTTTAACCTTTAATTTTGAAAGGTCTGTGCACAACTGCGGGAAGATTTTTTAATTTTAAATTTGTAAATCTGAATATAAGTTTAACTGCGGGCGGGGTGCTCCAATGGAGCCCCCTGGGCGCTCAAGCTATCAAGCTTATTGTGCCGCAAATTTAAATACACTTATTGAAATAGTCCGTAACAAAGTTTTTTAAAAATCAAAACGTTTTTAATTCTTTTCAAAGTCTGGGAATACAGTTTTTTACCGGGTTGATCAACCTTTTTTTTCTTCTCGTAGCAACAAATGTCATAGATTTCGAAGGCAAGAGACATTTTTTCAACATTCCGAGGGGTAGTCTGTTGGGATAAAGGGGGCCGGAGTGATAGCTGAAGTTCCGTGTGGTAAGGGGGGTCCCGAGGGATCGAGGCGTTCTATAGATTAGAAAGTCCTGTGGGATAGGCGAACCACAAGAGAGACAGGTGGGGTCTTGTGGGATAGTTTATCCTGCAGGATAGTGTGTCCTTAGAGATAGATGGTGTCCAGATTGATAAATATATTCCCGTGGGATTAGGATGGTCCCAGATGGATCAGATGGGGTCCCTTGGGATAAGAGGGATCCCGAGATATAGCTGCTGTCGTGACCCAGCGGACACTGTTATATAACTGTGATGTAACAGTTCTAGAACGGAAAAGAACAGGTTCTGTAACAGGTTAAGAACATACTTAGACTTAGACCATGGTCCGAGTAATTTCGTCCCCAAATGGATGTAGCAGTTCTATAACGCTGTTACAGAACCCTGTTCTGTCAGAGATCGGTAACAATTCTGGAACAGCGTTATATGTAAAAAAATATATTTAGAACAATTTAGGAACAGGGTTACAGAGTAACATTGTTCTGTAATAGTGACGTAACATATATGTAACAGTGTTACAATGTAAATTTGTTCTGTAATCGTTCTGTAACAATTCTGGAACCGCGTTATATGTCAAAAAGTATTTTTAGAACCATTTAGGAACAGGGTTACAGAGGAACATTGTTCTGCAATAACGCCATAATACATATGTAACAGTGTTACGATGTAAATTTTTTCTGTAACAATTCTGGAACAGCGTTATATTTCAAAAAGTATTTTAGAACAATTTAGGAACAGGTTTAGAAAGGAACATTGTTCTGTAATAGTGCCGTAACACATATGTGATAGTGTTACGATGTAAATTTGTTTTTTAATCGTTCTGTAACAATTCTGGAGCAGCGTTATATTTGTAAAAGGATTTTTAGAACAATTTAGGAACAGGGTTACAGAGGAACATTGTTCTGTAATAATGCCGTAACACATATGTAACAGTGTTACGATGTAAATTTGTTCTGTGATCGTTCTGTCACAATTTCATAACAGTGTTACAAGGATATGTAACAAAAAAATGTTGTTTGTATTATTTCTGCACTTAGTTTATACTTTAAATAACACAATTTCACGCACGGTCCTCTATGCATATAATCACACGCTTAAACCCGTTGTAAAATCGCACTCGCTGGGGATTCGAACCCTACCTAAACTACCTAACTCGAATGTACCTAGCCGATGCCTTAGCCAATTGCGCTATCGAACCGCTTGAACGTTCATGACAAAATCTCGGCCATGCTTTTTCGTTGAAAAAGCCAGGCTCAGGAATATATTAATTATTTTTTTATTTGAAACATTGTCCCCTATTGTCGGCACAACAGCCAGAACAATGTGACCTGTATTTTCAGTTCTTGGAACACGTGTGACATTCTAGTGACATAACAGTTCCATCACTCTGTTCTATATAAGTTACATCACAGAATTCTAGAACTGTTACATATCCTTACAGTAACAGCGTTACAGAACAATGTGACCTGTATGTTCCGTTCTTGGAACACGTGTGACATTCTAGTGACAACAGTTCCATCACTGTTCTATATTAGTTACATCACAGAATTCTAGAACTGTTACATATCCTTACAGTAACAGCGTTACAAAACAATGTGACCTTTATGTTCCGTTTTTGGAACACGTGTGACATTCTAGTGACATAACAGTTCTATCACTCTGTTCTATATTAGTTACATCACAGAATTCTAGAACTGTTACATATCCTTACAGTAACAGCGTTACAGAACAATATGACCTTCATGTTCCGTTCTTGGAACACCTGTAACATTCTAGTGACATAAAAGTTCTATCACTCTGTTCTATATTAGTTACATAACAGAATTCCAGAACTGTTACGTATCCTTACAGTAACAGCGTTACAGAACAGTGTGACATTTATGTTCTGTAATTGTTATGGCACACGATTGTAACAATGTTATGTATAAATGTTCCCTTTTTGTTATGTAACATTTACAGAACGTGTCCGCTTGGGAGGGGTGCGGTTTCTCATGGGATAGGTGTTGTCCAGATTGAAAGGCGAGCCCCGAGAGACAGGTGGGTTCCCGAGGGATAGCTGGGGTCATGAGGGATAGGTGGTGTTCAGATTGATAGGTAAATCCCGTAGGATGAGGGTGGTCCTGAGGAATAGGCGAGCCCCTAGCGAGACAGGTAGAGTCCCGTGGGATAAGCTGCGGTCATGAGGGCTGGTATCTCACGCGATAGGTAGTGTCCAGATTGATAAGTATAATCCCGCGGGATTAGGACGATCCGAGGGATACGCACTAGTAACATAAATACTTATTTTGACAACTTTCAACTTTAATGCACAGATAGGGGTCCCGAGGGTTAGGTGAGTTTCGAGGATAGGTCGGGCCCCGTGGGATAGAAGTTTGAGGTTTAAAGGGGTCCACGAGCTTTGCATGGGATAGGAGGGGCTCGAGATATAGAGGGTTCCGAAGGAAAAAAGTACAACGTCAACAACATCATACTGACAGGATGAGTGTTTCAGCCCGGGGCAGCGAAAACCTAAAACGGCAAAACTTTTTAAATTAAATTATATATTTAGTATTGGGTATTTAGTCATTCATATTCAGAGGAAATTATAAATTAAGAAAATAAATATACCTAGTAGCTCGAAATCCTTATACACTTGAGAAAACAAACTTCCTTACAATATATATAAATGGAACGAATTTTTAAACTATAAATACAAAAATTCAACAGAGCCCAGAACGTTTCGTTCGCCAGAAGACTGCTCTGTCAATCGAGCTACGGAAGGGTTCAATCAGCTCAGTTAGTAGAGCAGTCGCCTAGCAAATGAAATGTCTTGGGCTCGCATCCCAGCAGACTTAAAAGGCGTTCCTTGAAAATTGTATTTAATGTCTTATTTAAAAATATCAATCTTGTCTTGGTGATGTAAAAATATTTCCAAGATTTTATTCGTTCTTCATTAATGATGCAATCAGGTTTTCGTGCAAAACATAGTACTCTTACTGCTTCCCTTAAGGTAACGACGGATCTCAAATTAGCAATGGATAACAGGGAGATCTCGATTGTTGTTCTGTTTGATTTTTCGAAGGCTTTTGATATGGTTAACCATGAATTACTCCTACAAAAGTTGAAATCTTTCAACTTGTCAAACTCTGTCATCAAATGGTTTGAGTCCTATTTTAATAATCGGTCTCACAGAATCATTAATAGTAGTGGTGGGCTTTCTGACTGGGGTGAGGTCAAGTGTGGGGTTCCACAGGGCTCCATTCTGGCACCCCTCCTCTTCAATTGGTTCACATCTGACCTTGGAAGTGAACTTCAACATTGCAGCTACCACAAATATGCTGATGATTTCAAAATTTATTTATCGGGACTAATTTCTACTTCATCTCCGTCACTTGAAACTTTGGCATCTTTTCCATCACTTCGTATCCAGAATCTCGCTATCCCTTTCTCGGAAGTAGTTAAAGATCTGGGATATTTTTATAACCGTACCTTGTCTTGGAAGGAACAGGTACAGAGCATTTCGAGGAAAACACACAGTATTCTACAGCAACTATATAGGAATAAGTACTCTTTACCTACCTCCATTCGAATACTTTTGGTTAAAAGTCTAATCCTGCCCCACTTTGACTACGGTTGTTTGGTATACGATGGTTTGTCCGACGATTTAAATTTAAAGCTCGAGCGTGCGTTAAACGCTTGCGTCCGCTTTATCTACATTTTGCCTAAATACGAGCACATAACTCCATACAGATATAGGGCTGGTTTGCTTAATGTTGCCAAGAGAAGACAATGGGTAATTTGCTCTATACTCTTTTTCAGAACAATGCTCCGGAGTATCTATTTAACCTGTTTCAATTTGTAGACAGAGACCTTCCATCACAGTCTAAGCTTCGTGAAAGACATAAAATCCTTAAGATTCCTTTTCACAGAACATGTCAGCTTCAAAGAACATTTATAGAAAGAGGTGCCCGGTTATCGAATAAAGTTCCATACGATATTAGAAATGCACCTTCCCTGTATCATTTTAAGAATCTCTTTTTCAAATATTTGTACAATACTTCTAATCCAACTCTTGAAATTACTCACTGGTAAACTATCATTTTTAGTTCTTGAATATTTCATCTTCGAATTTCTTTCTATACTCATTAACTTTTACAAATATCTATTTCTTATGCATACAGTTTGGCATTCTTCATTTATACCTTAACATGCACAGAGAGCTACTAATTAATTAATTAATCACTCAATTTTAATTACTACGCAATAATCTTATCACTAATCTGATATTTACTCTGAGGTCGACTCTGCTTATTTATTTATTTAATTTAGTTCATAGATTAAATTATAAGATTAATCAAGTATACTGCCGATCAGTGCTTGCACAAATTTGTAATGACCTTGTATATCCTGTTCCTCAGAGGGCTATTTAGCCCTAGGGACTTTTTTGAATAAATACAAATATGAATAAATACAAATTGACGTATTTTTACAGGCTTCAATAAGGAATGAAGAATTGCTTTCCAGTTCAATCGTCCACACCGAGCAACCTGTTACCTCATCTTAAGTGAGGAGAATTCATCTACCAGCCCAGTAATTAGGAAAAAATGTATGAGAACACAAGATGACCAACATTTCATTTTTGTTTTAAAATTTTAAATTCACTCCTGGGAATTTAAATCAAGACAGCAACTATGGATTTCATGACACTGCTAAGTGTTGCACAAAATAACAAAAGCAGCAACCAGCCCGCTGCTTACTATCCAACAAAATTTACTCCTCCTAAGAAAGAAAGTAAGCAATCAAAAGATCTTTCGCAAAATATAAAGAAATTTCTTTCAAGAAAGGAAGAAGAAGAAAAACGAAAAGCCATAGAAGATAATAAGAAAAAACAGAATCTCTTGGCTTTGCGAGATGAGAAGGCCCAAAAAAGAATCAACAAACATCTGAAGGCTTGCAAAGACTCAAATAAGTCAGTCTTAGAAGATGCAATTGATAATAAAAATACGTCTCTTACCATACCAGGTACATCGCAAATTGTTACAGATGATTATGGTTACGTATCACAAGAAGCTACTGCTTTATATGATAAATTAATGAACAAGTATAATAGTATGCCTGCAGAGAAACCTCTTTTTACTTCTTCAGGAAAGAAGACAGTCAAAGACATAGAATTGACAAAGGCAAGAGTGAAAGAAGCCTTGAAACAAGAAAAATTTGAAGAGTCAAGAGGTCACCGACGAAAAAGTAAAACAGTCGAAAATTCACAGGCAGATGAAGAGGAGTCAGTATCTCAAGTTTCAGATGAAGAAAAAAGGGACGAGAAGGAAAGGATTCCGGAAAAATTAAAATCTAAAAAAAAGGCGATGCCTCCTCCAATGAATTTTGCACAACTTTTAAAACTTGCAGAGCAGAAACAACATGAACCAATAGTTGCAAAGGTTATACCGAAGAAGAAAGAGCCTGAAGTCTTAAAGACGAGGAAAGAATACGTAAAGGAAAAGGAATGGCTCGATAAAAAAGAAGATCGTCGCCGCGGTTTAGAAAATACATCTGTTAAGAAGACTTCTGCTGTTGCTAGTGATAAATTAGATAAGAAAATAGTTTCTAAGGCAGAAATATCGAATGGAATTAAAAAAACATCTACCGAAAAAGATCCTAAATTTAAATCATCGGAAACAGTTAGGAAATCTGTACCTCGGCCGGGAGAAAGTTCTAATTCAAAGAGTAAAAATATTGAAAAAACGAGTAAGGATAAAGGCAAGGATGATAAAAATAAATATAAAGATGAATTATTAGAGGAACGCAGAAAACTAGAGATAGAGAGAAGAAAGTTGGAAGAAATGCGCCGCAGTATTGAAGAAGATAAGAAGAAGTTAAATGCAGCTAAGGAGAAGAATAAAATAGAACCAAAGCCTTCAAATTATCATTCGACGAAAGTTGCTAATAAAATTGGAAGTACTAGTTGGCGAGAATCAGACAAAGGAAATAGTAAATCGGGAAAGAATAAAATTTTAGTAAAGCATAAAACGAACACAATGTCGAAAAAACCTATTCCTTCGAAAAGACGAGCAATTTTTGATGACGATGAAGACGAGTATGATTCTGAATTGGATGGTTTTATTGCTGACGAACCTGAAGAAGAAGAACAGGATATTAGTAAATATATCAGTGAAATTTTTGGATATGATAAGAGTAAATATAGATATATTGACGAGGATGACTCTGCAATGGAAAGTAATTTTGCACAGCAGTTAAAAGAGGAATTTATTTCGACAAAAACGGGCATAATGGAAGACTTGGAGGATATTCGCAAGGAAGCTTATGAAAAGAAACGAAAAGCAATGATGAAAAAGAAGAGAAAAATTTAGTTTCAAATACTTTTTCATACAATTTGTGAGTGACTGAAACTTTTTGACCCAAGTGTAACATTTGTGACAAAAATATTAATGATATAATTTGTCCCAAACAATATCTATGCATTCAATGTTTTAAATTAATATTTTTGCAATAAGTCCATTGTGCTCGAAGTTGTGGCCCATATTATAATAAATTTATTAATAGAATATTCATTTGTTTTTATTAATCAACATTATTCATAGAACTTTGTATTATAGTCAAGGATTGGAATTTGATCATTTTAAATTCGGGAATTAAATATCTCACTCTATTGAACTTTAAACTTTGAAAGCTTTTAATTTAATTTCAATGTTTTATTTTTTAAACTTTAAAGTCTGAATCGAACTGCTCAATTTTAACGCTGCCAAATTGAAATGGTTATACTTGAAAAGTTATTTTTATCGTGAAATTGTTGAAGTTTTGAATCTTTTAAGCTGTTTTATAGTTAAAACTTTTGAAAGAAAACTATAAATCTTATCACCACCCAAAAATCTATTCGATCAATAATATTACCTGAAAATAAAAATAATGAATTTTCGATTTCTGTACATTATCTATAAAGTATATGGAAGTATATCAAACATAAATTAAATTTTTTTATAACAAAAAATTCTTGAGACTCAAATGTTTACATGGTGTTCTCCAACTTTAATTCAAAATCCCTAGGGGGAGTTTTGAATAAACTTGATTTTTAATTTTACTTTTGTATATTTTCATGAAAATAACTCCAAAGTCTTTAACTTGTTAAAATTTTTAGAAACAGGGGCTTAAAGTCAGTTTTAATTAGTTTTTTCAATACCTCCTTTTCAGAACATACTCTGTCTAAAGCAGCCTGAATAAGAATTTGAGTGCGTACAATTACCCGTAAAACTACAAGTATGGCATGTTCTATCTCTTATAGTTTGGGAGATATGGCTTTCTGAAATGATCTTTTAATGACAAATTTGTCTGAACATTTGGTGAATTTTAGTTTTTATAAATTAATTCAGTACGAAGTTACAGTGTCCTGAAAAATACCCGTTTGTGAAGAAAATGAGATTGGACCAGTCAAAAATATAAACAAAATATTAAGTGTCTACAAATCATCCAGACTACTCAGTTATAATGGGCTCTCTCTCTCTCTGGGGCCCCCCCCCCCCCGCTGAATACAAGTCTTCATTTAACTTTAATTATTTAAAATGCAAACCAAATTTGCACCAGAAACAAGTTATTTCGAAAATTTCAATGCCTGACAAAATTAATTGTAATTCAACTTATGTAAGTACAATTTTCATTTACATCAATTTTCACCTACACAAGAACTTCAATATAACACCGACTGATTTGGTTCTTCCTATAACTGTTGGCCCACGCAGTTTCTCAGCGCACAAGCAGTGTCAACAATGTGGCGCCACCGCAGTAGCGAGCGATAAAAGCGGGCAGTAAGGGGGAGCAGTAAGCGGGAGCGACAAAAGCGGGAGAAAAATCCAACAGAAGTGGTTCATACGGTGCTGAATGTTTACGTTTCCAACGACTAATTTAGTGCCACGGCCACTGCGAGGCCACCCCCGAAATTGGCCTTATATTGGAGTTCTAGTGTACAAAATTAAGATTTGTAAAAATTTTCAGACAAATTTTTTACTAAAAAATAATTTCTGAAGGCCATATCTCCCAAACTATAAGAGATAGAATAGTCCATTTTTTAGTTCTGCGTGAAATTTTGCACACAAATTTTTATTCCGGTTTCGTTGAATTGAAAATATATGGAAATAATCTAATAAAATTATTTAATACAATAAAAATAAATAAAGATGTAAATATTAATAAGTTATAAAAATTTAAATCTTTATTTAATGAAACTTTTATATCTTTGATAATAAAATTTGAAAATGTATGTAATTTTCTTAAAGAGGATGCTCTGAAAAGGAGAAAATTTTAAAAAATTGATTAAAACTGACTTTATGCACCTGTTCCAAATAATGATAATAGGTTCAAGGTGTTCAGATCACAGACTTCAAGTCAAAGAAGCTCCACTTTGGAGTTATTTCCATGAAAATATACACAAGGAAAATTAAAAATCAAGTTTATTCAAACATTGCCCTAGGAATTTTTGTCTTTTTGGTCTCCATATGATCATGGGCTATCGCAGAAATATGATCGGAAAGAAAACAAGAGGTTAAAGCCTTTTTGGGTTGAAATCGGTCAAGACACAATGAAATGAAAAATTCATGAGTTACTGAAAAACTATAGTTAATATTTTCACAACAAATAATAACTAGTTGGTAATTTTTTGACACGTTATCTAGACCTTATTGCCATTTAAACTTGCTGCAAAAATATTATTTTTCTTAGATTAATTAAATTTTAATCTTTTTGTTTTTGAAAATTTGAAACCTGGACATTTTCATAATTTGAAAGTGTTTTATTTTTGTAAAATTTGAGCCTATATAGTATAGGCCTTATCAAAAATTATCTTAGGGTCGCACACTCAAGTTATATAGTACCAAAAATGGCAAAAATCACGAAAAATTTAATTTTGCTCGTTATTTTCAAGCCAATCACTTTTTTTCTGATCCGTGTGAACATTAAAAGTGATGTACGATATGGTGATATAAGTACACCAGACTCTCTTTAGAGGAACAATCTCGGGAGTTGCCTGCAAATAGCCTTGTTCATAAAGCGCGTACATCGAAACCTAAACAGTCAGGGCCGCCTGAACCGTTTCCATAATATTGCGCAATCTACTTGACTGAGTAGTTGCCCTGAGAAACTGCGGGGACCAGAAATTCTAGGAATTCATAAAACGCGTGCCATCGCGCGTTCCTCTAAAGAGAGTCTGGTGTACCTATGTAGTATAGAACTCCTTAAAAATTATCTTATTTTCGGTACTTTAACTTGAGCGTGCGAGCATAGCATAATTTTTGTTAAGGTCTATGTATATTGAATAGGCTTACTTACATTAGCATATTATACAACTTTTACTGCTCACCCGGATTAGAAAAAAAATTATTAACTTTAGAATAGTATACAACATTTACTGCTCATCCGGATCAGAGAAAAATTATTAACTTGAAAATAACGAGGAAAATGAAATTTATTGTGATTTTTACAAGTTTCGGTACTGTACAACTTGAGTGTACGAACATAAGATAATTTTTGATGTGGTCTATACTAGATAGGAACTTGTATTATCATAATAAACAACTTTTACTTTTCACCCTGATCAGAAAAAAAGTGATTGACCTCAAAATAACGACAAAAATACCATTTTTCGTGATTTTTACAATTTTTCAGTACTTTAACTTGAGTCCGCAAGCATGAGATAGTGTTTGATAAAGTCACTACATTGGAACTTATATCATCATAGATCGCAGATGATTTGGACATTTGCTAGCATTGTACGAACTAAGAGAATGTTATTGCTTAAATTTTCAGGAAGTCATTTTGGCACCCACTAGAAACTTTACAGGCCCCTGCGGAAAAGGAAAGACCAGAATTTATTGTTTTCGATACGCCCTACTGTCTAATTAAAATTGCTTTAAAATAGAATTTTTAAAATTATAACAATAATTATTATTTAATTTTTCAAATGTTATTTCTTCTATTTGTAAGCTGGCAACTTATTTAAATGATTCCATTAATTCAAAAGTTGTTTTATTCCTGATATTATAACATGATTTGAAATAATTTATACTTAGAAATAATAGGGAAACTATCGAGTATTTTTGTAATTCTAAATTTTGTATAAGTATTTGTATTTTTTCATTTTGTGTAAAAATACAAATATTTTACACATTAGTCATAATTATATTAATAAACATGCTTTAAATTTAGAATAAAATGTTGTCCATTCTTCACATTAGCTATAAATTATTTCAAACAAAATTTAAATTTTTCAAAAAGATATCCCAATGAAAAATGAATGAATTATAAAAAAGCCGTTTCTAGGCTTACCGAAATTCAGTGTTCGCCGCATGGGAAAATGGAAAGGGAGGCTAGGTTTACCGAAATTCGGTGAGCATATCATAAATATTAGAGGTGAACTACTACACTGGTCCAGTCGCCCTATGCAAAATCCTGCGTTATTTCATACCTGAAATTTGATCTAGAACGAAAGCCTATTATATGCATGTTTTTTTTGTTTATTGCGACGAACCTATTTGTCTGTCAGAAAAAAGTTTTGTTAAAAAATGTAGATTTCAGAAGGATCGACAAAATGACCGGCCGTATTTGTTTACTTGGAAAAAAAAGAAAAAAACCTTAAAAAAGCGCCTATTTTTAAATATGCAATTATTTTTGCAATAATCAAGCAACAATAAGTTTCAAACTTTCCGAAAATATGCCCCTTGCCACTCTTAAAATGGGTGTAAAACTTTGACAGAAACGAATTATTTATTACTTTTTCCAAGAAGTCATCCGTTATTAATAAATTGACTTTTTTCGACGGAATTTCTACATGTTGGCTAATGTGCTAATATATATATATATATATATATATATATATAAACTTTTTTATAAAGTGCCCTAAAGAAATATATATATATATATATATATATATAATTTAAAAAAAAAGTTAAACAACCACCGCAGGGTTCCACTAAGAGCAACTGCCATCCAAGAAAATGTCAATAGCCCCCAGTAGCAACGCGGTAAATCACACCTATGGCCACGTCTCACAACCGTGAGACGGGT
>CAKNYM010051763.1:8453-49667 GCA_932195095.1 Andricus curvator | reverse complement strand
GACCAATTAAATAAATTCCGCGTCTACGACATGCGCGGCTCGTAACACCATCTGTAACAATCTGTGATTGTTCATTAATGCCCTTACTGTCCACTAGGGGCAGCACCACCCGGACATGCGAAAAGACATGAGATATTAAAACCTCGTTCAAATCCATTTTGGTTAGAAGTAGATTTACTAATGGGATTATTAAATCATTAATAATTATTTGGGTTAATAAACAATTGAATAATTTATAGAGAGAGACTTGGTATTTTAAGAAAGCGAACTGACTCTGTAGTTTAAGAAATTTCTAACGCTGAATTTCATTTTGACTTTATGATTTGTGTGTAATTGGAAAAGAATGTTGTTTGCTACAAGTTTTGTTTTCAGCTCTAGTTTAGAATGCGGAATAAGTATGAAAGAAACATAAATTGAATGACTTCAAAGGAGTTTTAGGAAAGAGGGTTAGTTAGACTCACAAAAGATAACTTCGAGATTTCGTGCTAGAATAGTTAAAACAAATAAAGAAGCCATTGTTATTAACTAGTTTGAACCAGAATTTAAGCTGATTTTTATTTGTGCGAAAGCTGTAAAAACTAATGAACTTTTTATTACTGTTAATTATTTGACGTTTTTGATAGTGAAGCATGAAATGAGATTTGAGCCTAAATCGAGGAAACGTGGTTAATGGGTATTTTTCAAGAAGCTAACTAGGCCGCGATTTCATCATGGGTTAACGAGGAATTAGGTCATCCTTTAGTCAAGTTGGGGGTGTAAATATGAATTCTGATTGGTTGGAAGTATGGGTATGATTGAGAGTAGGATTGCGCGGGAAACCCCCTGGATTGCTGCGCGATCCAGGAGCCCGCGAGCAACATCGATGTTCGATATCAGAATCTTATCCGCTCGCGACGCGAAACTTTTGTCTCCGATGTCTCTATATGTATTAGTATAGAAATTGGACTTTAAGAAATTACAGTGAACAGATCTTGAATATATTCATTCTTAAATTCAAAGTAGTTTTGTGTTTTTATTTGTGTTCAATCTTATTTAGCTTTTAAAGTTGACATTTAGTTGGAATTTTTCTTTTTGCATCTTTTATACTCAAATGACGCACATAAACGTAATTTACTGTCGGCTCTTGGATTTCTCAAAGTTTGAGGCCGATATTTTACTCAAAAAAAAAGTTTTTAGGTTCAAAAAATGTCAAGGTACAAAGACAATATGTACAAAAATGGTCGCAGTTTTAATTTCTTTGAAAATAATTTTTAGCGAAATTTCTACTCAGATAAAGTACATAAACGTAGTTTATGGTCTTCTGATACATATTACAAAGTTTCAGTCCGATATTCTATTTACAAAAAAAGATTTTAGGTTCAAAAAAAAAATCTAATAAACTGAAAAAGTGAGGTCGGTAATATAGGTATTTGACTGTGTCATCTTTCCTTCTCCATTCCTCTTCCTCCTTCCTTCTCTTCTTCTCCATTTACCCAAGACTCCCTGTAGAGTGTAGACTGTAGACCCTGTAGACTCTTGTAGAGTACAATCACCCACTTTAGTCGATATAGTATCGGCGAAACATACATATAGAAATACCCTTGAAATTTTTTGTTTAATAACAAATTACTTCTTGGTAAAACTAATAATTATTTTGGGCTGAATTTTTGCATACTTTTCAAGAGTAACAAGGAGTATATTTTCTAAAAATTTGAAACTTTTTGCTTTATTATTGCAAAAATAATTGTATATTTATAAAAGGCGATTTTGGAATATTTTTATTTTTTCACAAGTAAACAATGAACATATCTTAACGTACGGAGCATCATTTTGTAGATCTTTATTCTTTATGAAATCTACCCTTTTTAACTAAACATTTTTTATGTCAGACAAATAGGTTCGTTGCAATAAAAAAAAATTAGTTTTGTCATCTTCAACTATTGTTTACGCATACGGTGGGTACCAGGATTTATACTCAAACACATAGGCTTTCTAGATGCCAATTACACAAGAATCCGAAGTCAAATTTCAGGTATCAATTAACGCACAAAGTAAGTCATTTTTTCATAGGGCTTCGGGACTACTAGGCAGGTTTGCCGCAAAATGTAGTGCTATCTGCGAAAGATCTATTACTATTTTCACAGACATTAATAAAACTAGTTGCTAATTTTTTTACGCATTATATCTGAACCAAATTTGAATGAAATAGGTCGAAAATTTTTTCAAAATGTTAGTTTAATAAAAGATTAGAATCCCACCAAAAACATCTGCGATGTGAAAAAGCCAAAGTTGGCCAAGTAATTTGGGAAAAAATATTCTTAATAAAATATGCAATGAAACTTTTTTATAAAGTGCCCTAAAGAAACTTTTAAATAAAATTTAAAAAGCCACCTTGGACATTATACAACTTGGCGGGATTATATTATACCATAAATCTACCATACCCAGAAATTTTTTATTGTGATTACTTTGCTTATAACATTCAATCCCGCCAAGTTGTATAATGTTCAATATGGCTTTAAAATTTTTTTATTTTTAATTTGGATAAACTTCCGAAAAGCACGTACCTCCGATTTTTTTTTGAAACTCACTATACGATTTTCATGTTCGTATTTTGATGCGCTGATTACGAATATGATTGTAAAAATTACCGTAAACTTCATTTTCATAGTGGAAACCATGAAAATCATGGTTTTTTGCGTTTATCTCAGCCAATACGCAAAATTTCGGAAAATATTTCAAACAAAAGATGTAGATCTCATCGAGATACATATTTCTTGTTCTGCTGATTTTTTCCCACGAGTTTTATTTTCCCAGAAAATTAGTGATAAATTTGATGAAGTGTAACAGATTTCAGTGCAGTATCGGGCATCTTTAGTGTTGCCGTCGAGCGAGGCCTCGACGTTTTCGAGACAAGACAAGACGAGCCTTACCTGCCGTCTTCAATTGATCGTCTTGGGTCTTCCTTGAAAATGCCGAGGCCTCGCAATGCGAGGCCTTGCCTTGGGCTTATCTTGGCGTCTTGAGTTTGCACTGCCAGATGTGGCAACACCAGCATTGAATGAAAATACCGTATTCTGAGGCTCCAGCCTCCCTGACCATTCTCAGGGTTGAACGAAAATCCCGTAATCTGAGACGCCAGCCTTTCCGGTTCTTCTCAGCAGGGGTATTTTCTGTAAACTGGACGAAAATACGAATCCAATTTTTTTTTTAATTTTTGAGTTACCGATATGTAAATATAATATTCGGAATGTACAAGTTTTCACGATTTCCTGGATATGTAATTTGTCCAAAAAAGTCGAAAAATTGAATACGCTTAATGTATGAAGCAGTCCGAAACCGTCTCAAATGAAACAGCTTCTAGCTTTACGCTTGAAGTCGCAGAATTCTCGAGAGCCAAATACGACTTTTTGGTACGAAATTAGGTTCGTGTTTCCAAAACAAAAAGTCTCAAGAACTTATGCGCATTTTAATTTTGTGCTTTGTATTTAAAAAGACCCAACATCTTTTCTTTAAGCATCCATAACTTTTGATCTAATGGAGACATTTCTCGTGTTTTTTGCTATAATAATTGAATTGACAGTCTTCTTTCATAATCCACCGGAAAAATGTGAAAAGTTTTAAAATTAATACAATGGCGTCGGTTTATTCTGAAAAAATTAAAAGTCGATTTTCTTTAAAAATTTCTTTAAAAATCTTCCCTTATACTGTTATGCGGTTTAAATCAATGTGGTGGCCAGGAGAATCGTTTTCATACAATATAATTTTATACATTTTTTGCAAGCAACGACAGACGAGAAAAATGTTAAGATAAAAGTTTGCGAGTTCCAAAAAGTTCTATGAAAAATAACTATTGTTCTTCTGTGACATCTTTCATTTTGTACGATAAAAATTCAAAAACTACATTTTAATGGAAAAATATTCTCCTGGCAATCAAAAATGACTCAGCCGGCTCAAAACTAAAGCGATATCTTCCTTGTATAAGCTGAAATTGTAAAAACAATATGGGAAAAAATAAAAGAGGTTGCGGTTTTCCATAAAATCTTTTTTAATTTCTTTCATCAAGTTTTAAAAACATGAGAAAAAATATTTTTCGGAACGCCCCACTGTTTTTATCCTTAAAACTATTGTTTGAAAGGTTCTCCTAATAGATAATGGAAGAAACGCATCCTGTCAAATGTATGCAGGCTAAACTATTTTTTGAGGCAGAAGCATCCTACTCCTTAAATCGAAACAAAGGACATGATTAAATATTATGAAATTGCCGACTACTTATGAAAAATGTTTACTCGTGTAACAGAAAACCGCCTACGAGGAAGGGTTTCGTAACCGATTAGGACGTTAATTTAAGTCGTAACAGAATCTCCAAACAAAAATTTTTGTAATTTCGTACAAAAAATGGTTTGAAAAAAAATGTATTGAATAACAAAGGTGTGAAAAAAAATTAAGTAAACAAAATTTACGAAAAAAAGTTTGGGAAAAAAATGTTTGAAAAAATTTTTCGTTGAAAAAAAATTTGTTGAAACAAAAATTGTATGAAAAGAAATTGCTGGAAAAAAACTTTATTAACAAACAATTACGTAAAAAAATTGTTTGGAAAAAAACTTTATGAAAGAAAAATTTTGGAAAAAAAATGTTGAAAATTTTTTTTTATTAAAAAAAAAAATTAAAATAATTTTTTTAAATTATTATTAATTATAATTATTCAAACAAATATTATTTTTAAGTTTTAATTGTTACTAGTTATAATTTTGTATTGCAAATTGTTTCTTAAATATTTAATTACAGTATTTAACTATCACTACTACATTGGGATTGGTGTTATTACTTGCATCCAAATTCATCCTATGAGAGCTTTAATTTATTATCCCTTCCCAGGTGGTCGGAAAATATCCACATCTGCTGGAGGAAACTCAAGCCTCCAAGACGAGGCCAAGGCAAGGCCTCGCTTTTCAAGGCCTTGAGTTTTCAAGGCCTTGAAATTTGTCCGCCTTGCTTTGCCTCGAAACGCGAGGCCTCGAGCTATCCTTCCTTGCGTTCCTCGACCTGTTCCTTGCCATTCCTCGTCTCGAACGGCAACACTAGGCATCTTGCTAGACGTTGGAGAGGCGTAAGGTTTTGACCAACATTATTTCTGTGACCAATGATAGGAGTGCCTTTGAGGCCCCACGAGGCGTTAAAGAGGGGTAAGAGTTTAAGCAGCATTATATCTGTGACCAGTCACAGGGTTGCCTCCCCCTCCCCACGAGACGCTGGAAAGGGGTAGGGGTTTGACCAAGATTAAATCTGTGACCAGTCACGGCGGTGCCTTCCCGCCCCCCCCAAAAGATGTTGGAAATATGTAGGGGTTTGAACGAAATTATTTCTGTGACGAGTCACGGGGGTATCTCTTCCTACGAAACGTTGGAAAGGGGTGAGGGTTTGACCAATATAATTTCTGTGACAATTATTTCTGTGGTTTGACCAACATTATATCTGTGACCAGTCACAGAAGGGCCTAACACTAACTGGATTCAAGCCTGTTGCACTTACTAACTTTTCATAGCGATTTTTTCAGAAACTATCAGTCCTCGAGAAAAAGTGTTTAGAATAAAAAATGTATATTTTGATTGGGCCTACAACTTTTGTCCTCGTTTTTGTCTAAAAATTTTTCTGTATTTACCGAGATAAATGTGAAAACCCATGATAGTTCCACCGGATACATTTCTTAACCGATTGGAATTATTATTTTTTAATTACTCTGCATTAAATCCCTCACAAATATAAGGAAGCCAGTTTGTGTGAGTTTAACAATACTTTTGCAAATACAGCGGAAAAATGGTTCATTTCAATGATATGATTTTTGATCTCTGAATGAATCTCTGAAATAAAGTAATTGTTAGTCAGACCTAATGAAGACAGACTTAGAAATCACAAATCTTGTATTGCAATTCTGTTTAATTATTACAATTTATTTAAACAAATTCAACCGTGTATCACTTTGTTCTAGAAAAAAAAACTTATTTTGTCTCAAACTCGTTGTAATTTACTATTATATTGGTATTTATAACGATAAATTATAATAAGTGGTAAACTTACAAACAACTCATAAAGTTATAAACAATGTTTTTACCTACTAAGTTTTATGAGCAGACCAATATTGACGTACACCAGACCCGGGGTTCAGCATACCACGGTTTAATAATTCCTAGAACTGCTGGCCCAAACAGTTTCTCAGCTCGCGGGGCGAGACACGGTTGCGACTCATGTCTGAAAAACACCAGTAGCGTAGCGGAAAGGTACAGTGCGCGGGCACTCACTCGCGTATATTGTGCAATATTATGTATTCCAATTGGAAACGGTTCAGGCGGCCCTGACTGTTTACGTTTGGATTCTCTCGATTTAGTATCGAGGCTATTTGCAGGCAGCCTCGACACTGTTGTTAAACCGAGGGTTTGGTGTAGTAGAAAAGTTAATGTTGGGATAAGAATAATTCATTGAAACATGAATGTTCATGTTAACAAATCAAAATTTTCGATTGTCAAAACAATTTTTGTTTATACAATGTATTGAATAATGTATGTTACAAAAAAAACTAATAGCATGATTGGATTCTATGGGGAAAATTACATAGAGCCCATGTTTCAGACAATTTTTTTCTCGACCCGTATTTGTTATATAGTATAATTTCAGTGCTGGGTATTGTACGATCAAAAAATATTAATTTTTAACGAACTAGTTGAACTTTCAACCAAATACTTAAATTTCTAACTAAAAAAATGAATTTTTAATCAAAAAGATAAATTATCCAGCAAAAAGATTATTGTTCTACTAAAAAACACATATTTTTAACAAAATACATCAATTTTCAAGAAAATAGATATATTTTCAACAATAGAAGAATTTTAAATTAAAATGAATCATAAAACAATTAATTTTCAATAATAGAGTTCAACAGAATTTTCAACAAAAAAGTTAAATTTTCTACCAAGGGGGTGAATCTTTAAAAAATATGTACTTTTAAAAAACTAGTTCAACTTTAAACCAAGTATTTGAATTTTCAACAAAAAAATATTATATTTGAAACAAAAAGTTAAATTTTTAACTAAATAGTTAAATTTTCAACCAAAAAGATGAATTTTCCAGCAAGAAGATTGATGTTCTACCCAAAAACACGAATTTTAAACAAAATACATTACTTTTTTTCTACAAAATTGTTGGATTTTAAAGCCAAAAGGACGAATTATCTACAAACCGGTTGAAATTTCAACCCAAAAATATGATTTTTTAATAAAAAAGTTAATTTTCTATAAAAAATTTAAATTTGTATAAAAACGGTTTATTTTTCAACAAAATAGTTAAATTTAAACAAAAAATATGAATTTTTAACAAAACAGTTAGTCAACGAATCTGTATTATCACTAGATAATAACAGAAAATCTTTAACGTCTTTTCAGACTAAATGGAGCTATGAAAGAAAAATTATTTTAAATCATTTTTTTCTGAAAAAAGATCTTCTCCTTTCGCTCCGCTGGGAATCGAACTACATAAATACTGATTTTCGGTCAGGTGTTTTCTCATTAAGCTACTAGAGAGATCGAGAGAAGAAACTTTTTTCAGAAATACACGCATTATTTTGCTAGATGGTACAAATCAAATTTTGCAAGGAATCTGTATCATCATTAGAGAATAACAGAAAATATTTAACGTCTTTTCAGACTAGATGGAGCTATGTATGAAAAATTATTTTGAATAATTTTTTTCTGCAAAAAGATAGTTTTCAGTAGTTCTGTGGTTCGATACCCAGCGGAGCGAAAGGAGAAGATCTTTTTTCAGAAAAAAATTACTTAAAACAGTTAATTTTCAACCAAATACTTTAATTTTCGACTAATTTGTTAAATATTCAACCAAACCAGATTATTTGGATTATTTTTTTATCAATTATTTTATTTGGTCAGAAAAGTGCAGAAAATTATTTTTTTTTTAAATTATTTTTTTATTAGAAAAACTAATTTCTTGATCATTTGTTTATAAAAATGTTTATAAACACAGTAAATGTTAACTTATGCTAATCTTTCGTTATAAATTATGAAGCTTCTGAAAAATCTTAGCAATTAGCGTGAAACAATTTTTTCTATGAGAAGAAATACTAGTAAGAATTTGTTTATAAAAGTTGTTTATAATAATTAAGTTAGATATTATTAGAACTACTTCTGTTCTATGAGTGCTGATGCAATAATTCCAGCTAATAGTGATTCTTTTTTGTGTTTTTTCTTGAGATAAAAATTCACAAAGCTGAAGTGGTCAATTTTGTCACTTTATTTGTTTATATATTATTGCTCTGTGAAAAAAATTCACAATTCGCAAATAACAGTTCTCGGAAAAATGTAATGCTGAGCATTTCTAAACAAAATAATTCTAAATTGGTTAAGAAATACGACCTATGGGTGATTATGAACAGTAAAATTCCTATTCCAGACCACGGTGCGGCGGTTGTCAAGAGTACACTGAAAAAATTTTGGGCAAGCAGCTGTCTTCTTAGTAAGAACGCAGCGCTACCACGGCGGTCGGTGCAGCGGCCACACCACATTTGAGTGAGCAATAGTGCCAAACGTACGAGCAGATCCTTTCCCGCGTGTTGGGAACGCTGCAGTCCCACAAAAGAGAAAGCAATTGCCCCACAGGTCCAGAAATGAATTTTCGCGGACAAATTAAGCTGCAGGTCGCAGTTGAGTTTTGTGATCGTGTAAACAATTAAATACACCAGAAATCAATAATAGTCAATGCCTAGGTACAAATATAATGAAAATAAATTGTTTAAAAGAAGTGAACAAATATTTAAACATAAAAATTCATGATTTTCATTAACAAATTATACGAATAATTGTTTTATAGTCGTATCTTTTTAGGGATGGAAACAATTTTTCTACACAAAGTTGCTGGGAATGACTTTATGATTTGTTTAGCCTGAAAGTTTTATTATAAGTAAAAAATTCAATTTTTTATAACAAATTGTATAAAAAATTGTGTTGTATTCGTCTATTGATACAGGGCAAAATTTATTATTATTATTTTTTTTAATTCTGCGAATGCCTTTATGATGTTACTTGTCTCGAAAATCTTAAAAGTATATGTCAGTCTACAAATGTAGATATAATAAAAAGATTCCTGAAACTTGTTCCAAAATCCCCAAAAAAATAAGAGACATTTTTGTTGTTGTTGATTCTCAACCAATCCATTCAGATTATTAAATTTTCGAAATAGCAAAAGATATAATCCAAACAACCATACATTTCTAAAATAGCTAATATTTCAAAACATCCTTGGTACAGTATTTAAATAAAAATAGATTTTTTTTTTTTACAAATTAAGGTGAAAAGTTGTCTCTATTTCAAAATTAATTTAAGATGGAAATGAAATCTGCTTTCTTATTAATAATTTTATGTACCGAAATCAGAGCTTGAAAAAAAATCACAAATCAAAATTAGATTTTTAATCAACCTCATTTCGGCTAATTAGAGACAAATACATAACAAAAGAAAAAAAAAGGAGAAAAGGAAAGAGTCAACCAAAAATTTAAAAAAAAACCTATTTTCAACCAAATACTTGAATTTTCAATCAAAGACATGAGTTTTTAACTAAAATGATGAACCATCAACCAAAAAGTTAATTTTTAACAAAATAGTTTGACGTTCAACTAAGTAGTATTATTTTCAACCAGAAAAGATAAATACTGAACGAAAAATGTAACAGTTCATATTTCGAGCAAACAAGATTTTGATTTTAAATCAAAAACAGTTGAATCCTCAACCAAAAAAGATTAACGTTTTTCACAAAAAAAATACGAAATTTCTATCTTATAGGTTATAGCTTATAGGTTATGTGCAGGCGCCTATTCACAAAGGCAGGTTTATATATTGATAAATTATTTACATTTGAAGTCATTGCGTAAATGCGAGAAGTTATTCTTCTCTAAGAAGTGATCCAAGATCAAAAGTTCATTTGTAAAAATAAAATAAGCACGAATATATACGACAAACCGTTTGTCGGATGAAACAAGCTCCGCGCGAAACTCGGGTTGGGGATGCCGCTCTCCCGCCTAAACGGAGCGTTACTGTACCAACACTGTTGGGGCTACAGCTGTTCCAATATGGGCACACAGCGTGCCCAACAAGAGAGGAGGATTCGCACCAAGCTGCGGGCGAGCAGCACGCGACGCATTTGGTGTTGCAGCTCTATCACGTGGGCAAACAGCTCGCCCAAAATTTTTTCAGTGTAGGATCGCGACGCATTTTGGTACGCATTTTGCTGGTGCCAGTCACATCTGCGACTGGGTACAGGAATAATATTGGTCAAACCCATAACTAGGTTTACCACCTCGGGATTTTCAAATTGTTAATGAATTAATGAAAAATGCATTATTGTTGAATAATTGTAAAAATCCAAGTGGAAAAATTATTGTATATAGTTTATACATAGTGGAAGAAATTATATATAATATTTTCGACTATTCACTGTAAAAAATGTTACAGAAAAATACATTTCGTTTTGTAATCTTTTCCTATGATTGTTGTGGGAAAATTACACGTTTCTTGTAAGTTGACAGTGATTACTGAAGGAATTTTACCACAACTGTATGAAATTTACAATGAACGTGTTATTTTCCCACAACAATCATAGGAAATAAAAATACAAATGATCATTATGGGAAATTTACATCCAGAATCATGGTAATTTTACCGCAAAGATCGATGTGAATTCACAACATTTAGGGAAAATTACATAATATTTTTTTTTCTTTTTGTGTAATTTTACACCGTTCCTTGTGTCAACTTTACACCTTTTTGGTAAATTTCCCACAAAGATCACTGATATTTTTATGTCCTATGATTAGGGTTACCACCTCTTCGGGCCTGAGATGCAATCTTTCGCCCTCCGGGCGAACGCAGATTTCCCCGGGCCACGGAGTTTTCCGGTGTTCAATTTTCTTTTTAATTTTTAAACACGAAAGAAAGATGAGAGGTGATTGAAGAAACTGCAGTGGGACTCCGATGCTGCTTTGGAATCGAAAATCGAACGAATCTCTCTTTCTACCTCCACACGTTAGAAAAAGAGGTCCTTTCGACTTTCGACATGGTCTCCGAGTCCCACTGCTGATTCTAGTTTAGATTAGATTTAGATTTTTTCCCCATACCATCTTAATTTAAGGATATAGAGCTTTTATTTTGATCTTAAGGCCATGTGACGAGTGGGTCACGTGACCGGATTGCTACCTTACCGACCCTTTTTTTATTTGTAAACTTATTTTGAATAATATATAATATAATTAAGGTAAACGTCCCAGTAATCGCCACCATAAGAGATTTCATTGACTTTAAATATTTAGAAAATTGTTTTGGAAGGATTAGTTAAAAAATTATTGGTACTGATTGAAGCATTAAACATCCCAGAATATTATAAAAATTGGTTTTACATTATATTTAATATTACTTCTTATTGATAAACAATTAAAAGTAAAAAAGCACCGATGTCCCAGTCACCGCCATTTCCAAATCTGCCATGTACTAGTAATCGCCAGTCGTTGTCCCAGTCTTCGCCAAAAAGGTTAAGTTTTCTTGAAATCAGTTTTTAGTGATTTGGACGTGTATTTCAAGTGTATCTTTGTATTTTAAGTATACTTTAATGAAATGAAAGATGTATTGTTAGTTTTATATTGATTGAGAGATTGAGGCCTCCGAGATGAAATCCGTCGAAACATAACCTCAAAATCGAATCTTCTGATATAGTTCCAATACGTCTGATGGACATTATAATAATTAAACATAATAAAAATGAATTTTCTTTTAAAAGTTTAGTTTTTATTTCAATTAAAAATATTTTCGAATAAAATTAATATTTTATTTATAAGAAATGAAGTGGTCTCAAAAATAAATCGAAGTAAATATTTATTAGAATTTTTATCACGATAAGTGATAACTACAATGATGAAATTCTTTTATAATACTGAATATTATAATTAAAAATTATTAACACTTTCCTTTTTATAATAAAATTCGAAAAATAATATTGAGTTGTATAAAAATAAGTCATATAACTTAACTTTTTTCTGTAAAATGGCTAAGTACAACATAATTATATGGGATGCAAAAATGTACACACTGGTAATTTGTATAATTAACTTTTTTGCAACATAAATTATAAACACAATGAGGAAATTTGATAAATTGCAGTGACTAAAAAAATCATGTGTATTTGGAGGTTATGTTCTGTTTACGTTGTCAGAAACATTAAAACTATCAATAATTATATATCTGTTACACATTTTTCTTTATATTATGCAGTATAGATTAATGTTAGCTAATGAAAAACTACTCAATAAATGTTAACTTCACTAAAAAATGATAATAAACTAAAAATAAATTGCTGATGAAATCACTATAATAGTCATGCCAATATTTTACATCACCTTTTTTCAGTTTTAAACACTAATTTATATTACGATTACTTTTCACGCAGTAACAAGTCAGTTCTCCGATTTCATTTCACGCCTTTTTGAAATTAATTAAATCATTATTTGTAACTAAATATGGAAATAAAATTTTGACAGATTCGTCCCGCGATTACTCGAGCAACTATGCTTTTGAAATGTCCCTATAATCGCGCCCGATATTTCTCGAACGGGAAGGTAATAAGTGAAGAATTTCTTTAATTTTATAAAACAAAAATGATCTTTCATTACAAAAAAATAATTTTCGTCCTGATCAAGTAATTTCTTGACATATTAAAAGCTTAAACAAAGAAACGTCTTTCATAACCTAAATGTTAAGCTATTTTCCACGTTTCGTGGTTCATGGCCACCGGCAATATAAATCAATTTTTTTTACCCATGTGCACTATTTGTACAAAAAAACTAATTTGGTTTCCATAACAAGCACTGTTCAAACTTACTTAAAACTATTTTAGGAATGTATTTTAATGCGGAAAATACTTACTTCTGGCGTTTACA
This sequence comes from Andricus curvator, assembly GCA_932195095.1. Lineage (NCBI taxonomy): Eukaryota > Metazoa > Arthropoda > Insecta > Hymenoptera > Cynipidae > Andricus > Andricus curvator. The sequence goes on along the minus strand of CAKNYM010051763.1, from coordinate 36,703 downwards.
CTTCAAAACTGGCGATTACTGGGACCGCGGCGATTACTGGGACGTTTACCTTATATAATAATATTTTCACACGAATAGCCACATCGAGTTGACAACTTGGGATAATAAATGGCCAATAATATGGCCAACGGCCATACCACGCTGAAAAACCCAGTTCTCGTCAGATCACTGAAGTTAAGCAGCGTTGGACGCGGTTAGTACTTGGATGGGTGACCATTCAAGAATACTGAGTGCTGTTGGCACATCGTGGGTGTGGTGAGCCCACACTTGTAGTGTGGGTCTGGTCCTAAATTTTTATAATTGTGAACAAAGTTTTTTTTGTAAATAATTTTTTTTTGCTTTTTTCATGATTATTTAAATTTAGGACCAGACCCACCTTTCTTAGTACTTCTTATTTATTATCCCAAATTTTCAACTCGATGTGGCTATTCGTGTGAAAATAAGTTTACAAATAAAAAAAGTGTCGGTAAGGTAGGAATCCGGTCACGTGACCTACTCGTCACATGGCCTTAAGAGTGAATATATATGATAATGAGCCATATTAACAATCTGAAAATCCCGCTTTACCCCCCCCCCCCCCTCAAGGAAAAATCTCCGGGGGAGAGGTCGGACCGAGGTGGTAACCCTACCTATAATAATTCTTGCGGGAAAATTACATGAAACTTTTTACAGTGTGTATAATTTTTCCGCCTGGGAAAATGAAATTTTTCACCCGTTCTTACCTCAGCAGCATAATCCAACCAACCGATTTACACCAAATTTGTATGTGAAGTCCATAGTAACATATTCTTGATAAATATTGCAAGAATTTTCGATATCTTGAATGTATTTTTTAAATACACATAGTACCATTTACGTCATCTCTGAGTTTTCATTTTTTACAATATATATGTAAAAATTTAAAAACTATTCAAGATATCGGAATTGAAAACCGTGCCGAGAAGTAGCTGTTGCTACTGACTGTAGTAGTTGCTGTAGTAGTCAGTAGCTGTTGCTACTGACTTCATTGTAAAATTTGGTATCAATCGGTGCGACAGATTAGTATGTAGAGGCGAGCACAGGTGAAAAACTAAAGTGACCATTCGTCCTGTATTTCGCAGGACAGTCCCGCATTTGAGCAATGTGTCCTGCGAAGGTAAATGTCCTGTGAAAGACGATTTTTTGCAAAGCGTCCCGTGAAAGGGTTTTTTTCTACTTCGAGGCTTCTGAGTTTCTCTCTAGGTTCTCGACCAATCAAATTTGAGATTTCAACATTGTGTGTGATATAATATATTTGAATGAATGTGTTTCATGATTCAAGACTTTCTTAGTGTAAACATATTGAATCTGACCCCCCCCCCCCTCAATCAATCCTAGCAGCGTCCTAATGTTGAGCAAACTAAATACAAGCATGAACAACATGGGCCTGAAAATTAACGTAAATAAAACAAAAATCGTAGTGTTTGAAGGAAAAGGTGAGAAAACAATGTGCAACATTGCTCTAAATGATGAGAGATTAGAACAAGTTGATAAGTACATATATCTAGGTAGCCTATTCACTAGTGAGGAGAAGATAGATGAGGACAGATGAGGATTTAGATAGACGCATAAACGAGGATCGGAAGGTTATCTGTAGAGCAGGATCCATTCTCAGAAGTAAAAATATATCAAAAAAAGCTAAAATGCCAATACATAATTCTATATTTGTACCGAATGTGCTACACGGAAAAATTTGTCCGTAAAAAAGTCACGAACTAGTAGCTAAGTCTCGGATATAAGAAAAATTTCTCGGATATTGATGTATTTTCGTAAATAATCTGATAACTTTGAGAAAGAATTGACGAACTCGATGTGAAAGTTCTAAAACGGTTCATCACTTTCTTTTATGTGAATCATTACAAAAATATTACGAGTGATTGGGAAAAGATTCTTAGAGCACTCACGAGCTTGCCCGACAAATCTGGGAACTAGGAAGTAGGTTCGCCTGTACGTGGCAGCGAAGGTGAAAAAACGTGGTTAAAAGCACCTTTTGTAACTTGGTAAACTTTCGACCGTTGTATTTCGTCGAAAACTGCATGAATTCTTTTGCAAAAAATCGAGTAGTTACCTTGAAGTTTTATTTATGGGTACGTTTTCGAAAAATTCGAAAATATTTATAACTTTGGTGTCGGCAGTAGATAAAAGCGAAGGATGCTAACTCAGCCTCTAATCAAGCTGGAAGGCTCTACTAAGGCTTAAAATTAAAAAAAAAATCAACAAATTAAATGGTAGGTTTTTAAATACAGGTAATTACATCAATAACACGCTATCGCATATTATTTTTTTCCGTTTTTTTTGGGACTGGAGGCACAAAAGAAATCGATGATACTCTCAGCAGGTTCCAGGGTATCGAACGGGTTACCGACCACTATTGTCAAAGTCAGTTGACCCACGCGGCACATTCTGCCAGATGTACGAAAGTTGAAGAAAAAAAAGGACACTTTATGAGGGAAGGATCAAGCAGGATATCGATACCCTGGAACCTGCTGAGAGTATCATCGACTTCTTTTGTGCCTCCAGTCCCCAAAAAAACGGAAAACCATAATGTGCGATAGCGTGTTATTGCTGTAATTAACTGTTTTTAAAACCCCACCATTGAATTTGTTGATTTTTTTGGAAAATTTTAAGCCTCAGTAGAGCCTTCCAGCTTGATTAGAAGCTGAGTTAGCATCCTTCGCTTTTATTTACTGCCGACACCAAAGTTATAAATATGTTCGAATTTTTTGAAAACGTACTCATAAATAAAACTTCAAGGTAACTACTCAATTTTTTCAAAGGAATTCATGCATTTTTCCACGAAATACAACGGTTGAAAGTTGACCAAGTTATAAAAGGTGCTTTTAACCACGTTTTTTCAACTTCACTGCAAATTTGCATCGAAAGTTATGGACGCATCGCGATCAAATTATATTGTACTTATTCGTAATAAAAAAAGGATTGACAAGTTGTTTTTCCTTTTTTTAAGCGATTTTTTTTTTGATTGAGTTATTCAATGATTTGTAGAGGGGCCAGGATTTTTGAAACAGATAGTAGCTACAAGTTCTTGACTTTTTCACGGATAAATTTTTTCCGTGTATACGGTAGCGAGACATGGGCCACTGATGGACAAAGTGAGAAACGAAATAATCCTCAAAGAATGTGGTGCACAAGAGAAAATAGTTGGCACATGGGAAAGAAATCAGTTAAGATGGTTCGGACATGTTGAAAGAATGAAAGATGAACAACTGACCAAAGAAGTGTATAAAGGTAAAGTAAATGGCAGTATGCCCTGAGGCAGACCGCGGAAAGAATGGTTAGAATGTGTGAATGAGACCTTAATCCGAAAAGACATAAGAAGCCATAGAAACACGAGAGCTTGCATCAAAAATGCATGGACGTGAAGGAAGCTAGAGAAGTATGCCAGGACAGAAAAGTGTGCGAAGAAATAGTTTATAAAGAGAATGTGAGTAGAGTGAATGACTCCTGAAACAAATACTAATGGGCCGGAGCAGTATTGTGGAACGAACGTGTTATTTAAATAAATAACACGAAAATTCTAGATCAATCTAAAAAATCTATACCTCCTTCCCAACACTACTATTTTCCAACCGAGCGAGTCACGCCTACCCCGACAGCGAAATGGCTTAATGGTATAATAATAATATATGGTCACTTTATAAAAAAACCGAGGTTAGATTGCAGAATAGGGGCGTCACCTCTGTTTTGGCTGGAAAAATTTTTTTCTCCAGCAACAAACTATTGGAATGTGTAATTGAACGATAAATGAAGCGATCTGATCAGGAAAACGTTCAAAATTATTGTTACTTTTGTCACTACGATGTCTCAAATCTGGGTCTGTCACGATATCGGAATTATCATATTTAACTTACAGTTTAGGTGTTTTTAAACATCCGTACGGCCAGAAACGCTGTAAATAATTGAAATCGAATTGTTTTTAATCAATCAAAATATATTTAGATATTTTTTTATGCCGACATAAGCTATTATGTCGACAAAAAGGAGACTTTCACGCACATCAGCTGTCACTTGTGACAAGAGGAGACGGAACGTTGGAAAGCAGTAGAGATTTGACCAACATTAGTTTTGTGACCAGTCTAAGGGGTGCCTTCCCGCCCCCACAAGACGTTGGAAATGGGTAGGGATTTATTCAACATTATTTTTGTGACCAATACATATCTATATTTTATGTTTGTGACGATCTATTTTTGTGACTATCGATTGCCATCGATAGCCAAGGGCCCTTTCGTCTCATATCGTGACAGACCCATATTTGAGACATCGTAGTGACAAAAGTAACATTAATTTAACACTTTTCCCTTATGAAATCGCTTCATTTATTGTCCAATTCAAGATTTTGATAGTTTGTTGCCGAAAAAAATTTTTTTTCCAGCCAAAACAGAGGTGACGCCCCTATTCTGCAATTGCACCAAAACCGATTTTTCAACATAAAATATGATTAAATAAAGTTTTAAATTAATAACAATATCGTATATTTCTAAAATACATATTGAAAGCTAGTTGTTACATATTTCCAAGTCAAATATTAGGCAAAAGTTTGGATGAAAAATGCATTATTGTTGAATTATTGATAACAAATTTAATTTTTCACTTATGCTCACCTCTGCAGCCTAATCCATCCAATTTACAGCGGTGTTGCTATACTGATTTCTTGTTAAAGTTTTCTACTAATCGGTTCGATAAATTAGAATTTAGTGGTGAGCAAAGGTAGAAAATTAGTTTTAATTTTTGTCCTTGTTGTTCTAATCTCTCAGTTTCTAAGATATTAACATAAAATCACGCCTAAACTTTTGTTAATGGTTGATCAGTCAGATGCGAAATTTCATTGAAATCGGTTAAGAATTGCGCCGTCAATCCACAAAAGGTCCAAAATACATGATTATTTCAGATAAGGATTCTTGGCAGCTTTTTATTTTGTACTTGGCGACAATTCGCTACCGCGAATTTTGACTGTCTAATTTGTTTTTAAAACAATACTATTTTTCTTCAATTTTAGGAGTAGATGTGTCAATTATCAGTAAGCTTTTTATTATGTAGTAAATATTAAAAAAGTAAATTAATTTCTCCTAATTTTTACGAAAAAATCGAGCTGTTCGTACAGTAATTTCGGTACATGTAACCACGGCCTAATTTTTAACTACCATATATACTCAATATTTATTATATTTAAAATAAAACAATTTTAATTGTGGTGAAGAAACTAATTTTTCTAGATCCATACCTGCTTTCCTGTCACTCGTGTTTATGTTTTCAGGGAGCGAACTTGAAGATGTCGAAGGTCAAATAACAAAGGAGCGCCGGATGAACGCACGTGAGAAGAAGAAATGGAGAAGAGAAGTGCCAAATCTAAACAAAAGCGGCAGTCCAGTTTGTTTTGAAATAAGTTACTGTTGGGAAATAAGTTCTTTCTTTATGTTGTATCTCTGGACAATAATCCAAAATAATTTTCAAAACGAAGCGATACTAGCGCCCAAATTTAGTTTGATGTTTAGATTAAATTCAGGGAGGATTCGCAAAATTAGCAGTAATGCGTTAAAAAAATTACGATTCTTAAATCCTGAACTTCCTTCCTGTTTCATTCTGTCCATTTCCATTCTGTGTCTGTCCATCGTCTGGAGTGCCGCTTCCCGTTCAATTCGCGTTTTAATCACGCGAATTTTGATTAAAGTGATTAAATTTCATCCATATATCAATTAGAAGAGTTCTCCTCCGGAAATAACAACCAATACAAGTAAGTGCAATAAAAAAATTGATAGTAAAACAAAGGAAAATAGTTCCGAGAGCTTAGGGATCGAGGAACGCCGACCACGTGCTGCCATTTTTATCGATCCCATTTTTTTTAAATCTTTGTGCCCGTTTTGACGTTTTAATGACTTTCATTCTATTAATTGATCATCATTTTAATTAGTGATATCATTATCTGATTTGGAAAATACTTAGGAGAAATAATAATTGACCTTGGAAATTGCGTCCTGAAATCGTTTATCAGTGAAAATTAAGTGATTTTCGGATTTTGATTTGCTTTTGTTTTATTATTTTGTGATAATTTTATTGTGGAAAAACAAGTGGCTTTAAAACTATTTTATTGTCGAAAAAAGTGTTTTTTATAATCATTTTTTATTTTTAATCGATGTTTTTGTTTTGGGAAGTTATGGTGATACAATCAGTATTTGGAATTATATATTGGGCATGTCTAGTCATTTCTAGTCTAGTCTCTAATCATATTTTGAAATGTACTCTTGACTAGACAAGATTAGCTTTACGTGTACTTATGAGGCTAAAGGGCTGATTTCCGTCATATTTTATATAAGATTAATTTTTTATTTGTGGGCAAATATTTTATAATTATTTGAGAAATTTTTAGTTTTGTCAGGAGTTGCAGCTAACATTATTTCAACAGGGTTGCTACAGGTCAGGGAATGCTGGAAAGTCAGGAAATTTAAAACTGGTCAGGTAAAACCTGAAAGAGTCAGGAAATTTTCGATAAATTGAAGTTCACATGTACAAAATTCTGCATGACTGTTGTCAACCTGAAAGAAAAGTTTTCTCAACAGCACGCAATATTGCATGACAACATTGGCAATGTTGCTGCAATATGTAAATATCCTCCCCCAAACATTATTGCTTGAGAATTGTGAGGAATTGAGATCATCTCCTCCTTTCCCCTTTCCCCCTTCCAACATTTCAATATAATTTTGCGATATTGTTGTAACATTGCTGCAGTATTGATAGGGAGAGGACATTCATATATTGCAGAAACATTGATGCTATTTCACGGCAATGTTGGCATGCAATATTGTGTGCTGTTGGGGTTATAATGGTCAGAGAAAATTAAAAATTCGTCAGGGAATATGGGATCGTCAGGAATGGACAGTATGGGCAATTTTAGAATTTTAGATTTTTACCAATTTCATATTTTATGTTTTTTCACAGTTTTGTCCGCATCCGAGTTTTTTCTTAATTTTAATTCCTGATTTTCAAAAATTTTCAATAATAAGTTTAGGATTGGCAGTGGCTATGCGTATCGAAATTTCGATACGAATAGCAGGACCTGAAAAAGTAAGTATTTGCACCGAAATTTCAGTACAAATAGTCGCGATTTTTTACGTAAGAGTAGACAATGACTTTCCTGTGTCGCAAGTATCCTAAAACACTTCTTAATTGAAATTCAAAATTTTCTGACGTGCCTTCATTTTCTAACACGTATCCGTCATTTACCTATATTATGACATATTTTGATAAATAGCAGTAATGTGAAGTAGCAATTTGTTATCCAAAGTGCAAAATCTATCAATTTATTTATTTGTTTACATTACCGGTCAAAAGCTTAAGTTCAGCTCTTTTTTGATGATTGATTATGATTAAGTTCTCTTAATTTTAATTATGTCAGAGCTAACATTTTTTCTCTTTAAAGGGTTGAATTATCTCAAAATTCCGTTCTAAATGAGCCCAGGATGAAGCCAATTTGTCTATTTTTTAAGTAGATATTGCAAAAACAGCGTACATTTTTATGTTTTCTTAAATTTTAGGTAATAAACGAAATAATCAACATTTTGTAATGTTCTTAGGCTCATTTTAAAGCTATTTTTCCACATTATCGCAACAGCTTGTGAGCATGAATCCAAAAAAATTCCTATCACAGTGCAAGAACTTAAAGTTGAACGAAAAAAGTTGGAAAATTTCAATATTCTTTGCGGTAAGAACAATATTTTTGTAAATATATGTAACATATAACCATGAAGTTTCTATAAAAGTCCCTAAAAATATATATTTAGGTAATTTTTGTTCTGATTTGCCTACAGATAGGAAGTTTTCAAATTTTTCCAACTTTTTTTTATATAACTTTAAGTTCTTACACTGCGATAGGAAAGTTTTTTATATTGATGCTCATAGGCTATTTGATTATGTGGAAAAATAGCTTTAAAATGAGCCTAAGAACATTACAAAATGTTGATTATTTGGGATATTACATAAAATTTAAGAAAGCATTGAAATTTAAACTATTTTTGCAATATCTACTTAAAAAATAGACAAATTGGCTTCATCCTGTGCTCATTTCATACAGAATTTGGAGAGCATTCAATTTTTTAAAGATAAAATTTTTTAACTCTGCTGGCATAATAATTTAAATTAAGAAAACTAATCGTCAAAAAAATGTGAACTTAAACTTTTGACCGGTAGTGTAAAGGCTGTGGGTGCGTGTACCAAAATTTCGGTACAAATAGCGACATTTTTTCGGTACATATAGACACTCCCTTATTTAAATCGGTAAAAGGGCAGACTCCTTATTTGGTACACACAAATTGAATGTTGCTTCATTTCCCTCTCAATAATAATAATAGACAGTGAGGTTCATCTTTCAAAATATATCAAACAAGATTTTCACATAAAAAATTGTACAAAATTCAATATTAGAAACTCAATCAGTTTTAAAAAAATTCAAGTTTCAAATGGAAGGAGCCACCGCGAGTCCAAGAAAATCTGCGAAACGCACATCGGAGCCAGTCGACGAATGGTTACATAATGAGGGGTTCTTTAGGAAACACTGCCCTAAGGACCCTACCTGCTTATTTCGGGCTGTTAGTGAACAAGTCTATTTAACACAACATTTTCATATTCGCGTCAGGAACGAGTGCATTGATTTTATGAGAAAAAATCGGCAACTGTTCGAGGAGGTAATACATTCAGAAATTTCTTCCACTAGAATTTACTATTTAAATAAAATTAAATTTAAAACAATTATTTCTCCCTCTGTAGAAAATCTCCATCCCCTACGATAGTTATCTTGAACAAATGGCTTGCTTTACCGAATGGGGTGGAGCTCACGAAATCGAGGCAATGTCTCTTAGGTACGAAAGAGATATTATAGTTTTTGATGGTCATACCTTGACTAAAAACTGTGTTACCAATTATGGATCCAGTAAATTCATTTTCCTGTGCTCTACTTTGCAAAAGCAATACGAGAGTGTTTACACTCAGGAATTCATTTCCACGGCCGCTTTCTGCCAATGTAGGTTTTTGACTTTTACTCTAAAATTTTTAGTTTGAAATTAACATTACTTTTATTTAAAAATGTATATATTTGCAGCATTAGTATATCAGTCTTTGTACAAAGACGTTTTTAAGATGGAAAACGTCGATGATACTGTACATAAGATGCTTCATGATAGGACCCACTCCTTTAGACATGATAAGTTTTTTTCCAAGGGCAACTTGGAGAATAGAGAGTAAGTTTTTAAATTGACGATTATTCACGGTGGCCGCTGGACCCGGTGGATCGCAAAATAAGTAATAATGAGCAATTTCTAATTGAAGACTCCAAAAAACTAATATTTTATAATTGAGCAATATGTGGCTGTTGAATTTTGCAAAGTATAAACCACTATGTGACAATTATTAATTTAAAACAATTTAAATTGAAATCATTTAACTTTAAAAAATAAAGTATAAAAATTTTAATCTTACAATTCCATTTTAAGCGGTGAAAATGATAGTGTGGATTTATTTTTTGACCGAAAATCTGATAAATTCTTACCTTATAAAGTATATATGTCCGATCACTTCAAGTTTCACTAAATGTTTGGTACCTTGAATTATAATTTTTATTATCTTACAATTTTCTGTGATTCAATTAAAAATTTGCATGTTGCTTTGATATTTATTAACGGTAATTATCTTAATTATAGGTCCGTACAGAGACTTTTATCATAATATGCTATTGAGTACAGGTAATCATCTACTTTAATTTCAACTAATTACATAACGAACTATGTAGTTCTTATATATAAATTGAAATTAAAATTGCTCTATACCTGATTTACACATTCAACGAATTATTATCTCAGAGACTGCGCAAAAATACCCACGTCGTACGACACTTTGTGAATTGTGTTATAATCTCTACAGATTTTAGATATAATTTCGTCATACCCATATAATCTGTCTTATATGATCCCGTGTTTTGAATAACTTAAGTTTTAATTTTGTTTTAATTTTACTCTAATCTTTATCTCTTCGCACAACTCTGAACAGTCCACTTTGCTTCACTAATTTATAGAGAAAAATGAGACCAGCTCTTTACATCTTCGATTTCTGAGAAAATCCATTTTTAGTTTTGAAATCTTGAATATGAAAATTTTCGTTTTGAACGTTTGAAGTCTCTTAATTTTTAATTGTTCAATCTAGAACGTTTCACATTTAAATGTACAGTTTTAATACTTGTTTCCGGAATTGTTAAAACATGACTACATTTAATTTAGTACTTCCATTTTCAGGTTTCAAATTTAAAATTTTAGAATATTAGAGGCCTCTGACAGGAATTTTTTTGCATTTTAGCGGCCACCCTGTTGCTTCATTTAACAATCATTTATTTTCTCATCAGAACTCTTACAGCGGAGTTACTGTCTAAAATGGAGGAAGGATTCACTGAAACCGACGAAATGAAGATGATTAATAAGGGACATACTCCATTTCCTTATCGTGTTGCAAAAGCCCTGGATCCTGATATTTACCGAAATACCGATTTCGATATATGGCACGAAATCAGACGGGGTATGAGATTTTTATCAAATGTTATCGGGCGTGGCTGGGCCCTGAATTTCGAACAACTTTTTTTTTAAACATGAATTGACAATTTCTTCAATAAACAGAAGTGAAAAATTCCGGATGGACTAAATTCAATGGAATGGAGTTCCAAGTTGGCGGGAAATGTTTAGTGGATTTGAATATAAAGCCGGATGACCTTGCCAATAACAACGACTTGAGCCACCTGGTCGAAAATAAAAACGAATTCAGTGACGAAAGGGCTTCAGGTGGAACGGAAAAGAGAGACTCAATTCTCTTAAGTGGACACATTCAAGAAATGACGAAAAATGAAGGACCCGTTGTCGTTTTTATTCTTGAACTTGGAGAAAAGAGGACCGTTCCTTACTCTTCATTGCGACCCATACCGGCAAAGAAAGTTAAGCCAAACGGACCCATTACAACTCAAAAGAAGAACTCGACCCTCGAACAAAGTCAGAATTATTTTTTCTTTTAAATTCTAAACATTAGACTTGAAAAATAAAATTTAATCGTTTTTTATTCCCTCTTTCAGGTCCTAAGTTTAAAAAATCATGGTCTCCTACAATTCGAAAAAGCAAAGATCAAGTAAACGGTAGTCCTCTACCCCTGAATTCTGAGAGAAACGCCAATAAACCTACTCCTTCCAAAAAGAACGACAATGGATCTAAGTGGGCCAACGAATCTAGGTATAATTTTTTCAGATTTTAACGATATTGAACTTCATCTAGGAAAGTTCATAATTAATATATTTCTTTAGCGAAAATAGCAAAGCTACATTTGGAAAGCAATGTACAGACAAGTTTTCACCCACTGAAGATTATACTGCCGATGTGAGTATTTTTATTTGGACATAAATTTAAATACAATTGCTAGTATTTTGATGATTGAAGAAATTTTTTTTTGTTTTGTAGCTCGATTTTTCTGAAGAAGCAAAGAATGTTACTCCTTCGTACAATGAAGCGAATGACGAGAACTTAAAGAAGTCCTCTCCTCCAAGTGCAGTACCTGCAACTGGTTCAGGAAATAGCTTCCAAATTCCGCCTCAGCAACAGAACACAACCTACTTTCTTCCACCCACAGGTGGGAAATTCAAATATTATTTTATTTCCGTACTAATACTTTAGATAAATAGCTACTTTTTTACTATGAAGTATGTAAGGGACTTTCAGAATCTGAAGAAAGTGGAGCCCATAATTAACCCTAGAACGCTACTGTTTCTCTCCACACCTTTGGTTACTACTCCTGGGTCTCCCACGCACTCGCGAGTCTATCATTCGAACAAATTAATATTTAAAAAAAAAATTTATTTTGAAGCTTGTTTTTTGTTGTTGTTAATTTTTAAGAAAAATATACACCCTCGGCTTCCTACCTGAATTGATACACCAAAAATGCGCTCGGGTATCGGAGATCCAACAGTAGCATTCTAGGGATAATAAATGTGGAAATAGGAACTGTTTTATTAGCTTCCTTCATTTTACTAATTTCGATTACTATTCTGTTATTTAATTAACGAAATGTTTTTTTTTTCAGAAAATAACAACTATCCAATGTACCCCTACTGTGAAATGCTACCTAACGTCGGTTACCTGTTGGACCAAGCGAGTCAACCGATAAATCTCTCCGTTTGCAAGAGTATTGATGCGAATTGTAGCGATTTACCATTTTCCGGTAAAATTTAAATATTCATTATCTTTCTTCAGAAGCACCTTATCTTTTCAAATTTGATTTTTCAGATCTCCAATCTCTGAGGTTCTTCTACAACTTGGGATTACAGGTAGCCTTATGCAAATAATTAGGTTTTGAAAAATATATTTATTCTATAATATTTGTATTAAATTCTTCAAATATTTTAATTATGATTTCAGTATTTTCATGCGATCAACTGGCTTTGCGGACCAAATCCACCACCAGTTGTCAGTGGACACTACTTTTCTACAGAAAATTCTGCTGGACAGAAACCTGATAACATTGCCGGTAAAATAATATTTTCATTTTTTTTATATATTCAATCAATTATATTGTTCTCTAATCAAAAAAATTATGCGTTTTAAAGGATCTCAAGTAAGCCAAGAAGACATGACTCAGATTGCCAACAGCATGCACCAGAAAAACGTCCTTAGGTCGAAAAAGGATAATTCGGAAAACGGAGGAAAAGGATCTTCGATTCAGAAACCAACAAAAAATTCTAACGTTCGCTTCAACGGAATCCAGGAACCTCAGATGCAAAACAACTCTCACAAAGGCGGCAAGGATTGCAACAAAAACCCGCAGTTTTCAAACAACGAAAGAGCCAAGGAACACGTCAACGCACTCAGAGATGCTCAACGTAATCCTCGAAATGGCTTAGCTCCTCGCTTCAAAAGATGTATCGATGGTGAGCAATAATTAAAAAAGTTATATAAGCAACTAATTAAAAGAAAAAAAGATAATTGATATCAAAATCGGAATTTTTATCTTGAAACATTCTTTCTCTATGTGGAAAAATTCACTCTCGAGTTTAAACTCAGTTTGTAATTGGTGTGGCCTTCAAATAGAAATTTTTTAATCTTCATCTTTACTTTCAAAGTTTCAATTAAAGAATGTTCAGACTTTCATAATTCAAAATAAAAAAAATATTTGTATTTTAGAAGCATTGAATTTATTTTAGTTTAGTTTATTACCGGCTAACGCCGTGATACATCCTTTTTAGTACACTTTTTCTCACCGGTAATTTTAAATTTTTAGCTTTAGTAGAAAAACTTATCCAATGACTTAAAATGTCACGTGATATCATATGATATAATGTGGGATTGAACGAGTTCATTTTTGAATTGTTTAAAATGGCTACGATTCCAATAGGAAATTTTACAGTTTAAAACACTTGTAAGTTTTAATTTGAAAATAATAATGGTTAATACTCTAAATATATAATTGTTTAATTCGGAACGTTAATAATTTGAAAATGTACCATTTTGAATGTTTACTTCGAGTCTGTTATCACTATAAAATTAAAAAATGCAATACTTTTAGATTGAAATATACAAAATTGTAATAGGCCTTAATAGTTAAAAAGTTTTTAATTCATAACATTCAAAATTTGAAAACATTAATAGTTTAAAGTTTCGTAATTTGAATCCTTGTTAATTTAATAATTTCAAGTTCAAATATTAAAAAAAAACTATACAGTTTCAAATTGAAAACGTGAATATTTGAGCAATTTCAAGCTCGGAGTCTTCAATATTGGAAAAATTCGATTTTCAAGATTCATAAATTTAACCTTTTAAGATTTTGCAAATTTCTTTCATTTTAAAGCCTTAATTCTTGCGAAATTAAAAAAACATTTTAAAATGTTTGGTTTTAAATTTAGATCTTTCAAAGCTGCAAAATTATCAGTGAAAGTCTTTTAATACTTTTATTATTATTTTGTTGTTTATAAAGATCAAAATCAAATAATTTTATATTAACATTTTTAAATTGAACAACTTTATTGGTTAATTGGAAGCGTTTGGAAATAAAGAAATGGAAATTTAAACTTTATACCTAATATCTTTTTAAATTGAAGACGCTAAAAGCGTAATAATTTCAGTTTTATACTTTATAGGTTTACAATTATAAATAAACTTTCAGCGTGTGAAATTGAATAATTTTGAATAATATCTTTCAATATTGTAAAATTTTATTTCAAATGTGAAGAAACCATTTTTAATAGAAAGTGCCCAAACTAGAACAAATTTTAAATAGAAAAACTGAACATTTTTTGGTTCAAATTAAAATCTTTAAAATTTGCATTTAAAAAATTAAAGCCTGTTAATATTTGAACTATTGTAAATAATTCGAGATCTAAAAAATTTCGAATAAAAAGCGCTTCAAGGTTATACAGTTTTTGATTTAAGCTTCAAAAACGGCTGGTTTAAAATTTGAAATTTTTCCAAATCATAACACTTCCAATTGAAAGTCTTAATATTTAAGTGATTAAATTTAAAACGTTCAAAATTGAATAATTTTATATTGAAAATGTATGAGATGAGGCAATTTTTAGTCGCTCAATCTTATACAATATCAAATTAAAAGAGTTTCAAGTTGTACAATTTTTAATTAAAGCTTTAAAAGGTGTTCTTACGTCATTACAGAATAGATCATCTGAACGTAGTTGCGGCGTTATTCAAAAAATATTTTATATTGACATATAATGTTCCTGAATGTTCGTAGAGTTGAATTTTACTACAGTGAAGTCTCGCATATTTCCGCGTCCTTGAAACGTAAGGATTCGTTATTTTCAAGGCTGGAGGGGTCCCCACCTCTACCGCGAGTGGGCAGGTTCTTTTTATCAAGCGGCGTTCATTGGCTGCCTGTCCTTGTATTGCTGCGCTTACTCTAAGCAACTTTTTCAACTGCGCATGTGCCGAAAACCCCGGTCGATTTGAAATCAATAAATGCTATCAATAATAAAACACATAAATAGACCCGACACTCTTAGAACTGCTGGCCCACGCAGTTTCTCAGCTCAAGGGGCGAGAGACGGTTGCGACTCTTGCATGAAAAACACCAGCAGCGTAGGGACAAAAACACAGTACGAGGGTACTCACATGCGCAGATTGCGCAATATTGTGTATTCCAATTGAAAACGTTTCAGACGGCCCCGATTTGTGCAGTTGAAAATGTCGCGGTCCGTTGGCCAGGATTCGATCCCTGAGCCGGTACCTCTGGAAATTTTTCTATGTACTTTTACCGAAGTACTGGTGGTTCGGATCTCACCTTAAGCTGTAGGCCCACCCATCATTCACTTGGCTGCAACGCAGCCCGAAGATAGTGGGGTAAAAAACAGGCTTTGTCCAATATGTCAAATTAGGCATACTGCTCTTATCAGATCACTTGATTGCATTACAAAAATTCGTCCGTGACTGATGATATATACCGAGACAGCCCCGTGCAGACTACTCAAAAAATCCAACCTTAACAAAAACTCCTTCTACATATTGGGCTGTAACCATCTTAGTCCCTTAGAGAAAACTGAGCTTCCTCATTTTTTTAAATATAGAACCGGACTTGGCGCTTACACAATACATGCGTCCGGCATTAATTTTATGACAAAAAGAAAGTCATATCATCTATACAGGTGGTTTTCACTTAGATTATGAATCTGAAAACGAAAATAATCCATTACATGGAAAAAATTTATCCGTAAAAAAGTCACGAACTAGTAGCTAGGTCTCGGATATGAGAAAAATTCATCGGATATTTATGTATTTTCGTAAATAACCTACGAACTTTGAGAAAGATTGACGAACTCGATGTGAAAATTCTAAAACGGTTCATCACTTTTTTTTTACGTGAATAATTACAAAAATATTACGTGTGATTAGGAAAAGATTCTCAGAGCACTCACGAGCTTGCCCGACAAATCTGGGAACTCGAAACTAAGTCTCCCTGTACGTGGCCCACGCACACACGCGCGGTGCGTGTGTGCGCTCGTATGTGTGCCTCGAGCTCGTCGGATGAGTGGCTAGAAGTTTTATAATACCTATTTTGTTTGGCCTCGATGGCTGCGCGTGTTTACGCACTCCTGGTTTATGTTTAGAAACTGGTGAGTCAGCTGTGTTTGAGGTTCGAATCTTCTTAGTTGCGAATCTATAAATTAATATAAAATTAAGTCGCACAAATAAAATTTTTCCTCTTTTTATTTCAGTCTGAAATTTTCAGGAACTGTTCGTAGGAAATTCGAACTGTTCGTAAGAAACTCCGAAATTTATCCATATATTTCTCATAGAAATAAGGATTTAATGTTTCATTTTTTTATCTCGTATCCGAGACCTAGCTACAAGTTCGTGACTTCTTCACGGATAAATTTTTTCCGTGTACGTCAAGTTTTTTGCAATAGTCTTTTCCCTTCTCTGAAAAGTTGTCAAACACTAATGACAGGGCAAAATATTTTACGTGATAGCTCAAATGAAAGCTTGAAGCTTAATCTATGACCCATTCTAAAAGAAAATAATGGACTATGGCGCTTTAGTAAAGAAAAAAGGAATAATATAAATGTAATTACTACTGACCTACAAAAAAATGTATGTTAGGAAACTAATTTTTGTTAAAACATACTTGTTTTAATTTGCTATAATAATGCCTTTTAATATAATTATTTGTTATATTCAGGGTGTCTACCCTACCTGGAAAACCTGGAAAACCTGGAATTGTCAGGGAAATTTTATATACCTGGAAAAACCTGGAAATGTCAGGGATTTTTTTTTAAGTCAGGGAATTTTTTCGAGAGGATGCTTAGTTTTTGTTTTAATTGCAATATTAAATTGAATAACAATGATTCTTTATTTGTAAAAGTAGCTTTATATTACTGTATCGAAATATTTTATTGAAAAATCGTTTTTTTTTGTTTGAAATCAATTTTTTAAACTGAAAATTTAACTATTCTGTTTTTGGTTGAAAATTGATCATTTTTAGTCGAAAATTCATGCATTTTGTTGAAAATTCGTTCTTTTCTGGTTGAAATATCAATTACTACATTTTTCGTTCCGAATTCATCTTTTCTGAATGAAGATTTAATTACTTAGTTGAGAGTTACTCTTTTGTTAAAAATTAATTTGTTGTTAAAGATTCATTTTAAATGAAAGTTCATCTCCTTTGTTGAAAAACGAGCTATTTTGTTAAAAATCCGTTCTCTCTTTGGCTGAAAATGATTTTTTTACTGCAAATTTAACTATTCTTGTTGCAACTTTAACTATTTTGTTGAAATTTTTTTTTTTTTTTTTTTTTTTTAAATTATTTTTTTACTGAAAATGTAACTATTCATTATTTGGTTGGAAAATTATCTTTTTTAGTTGAAAATGTTGACTTTTCTGGTAGAAATTAATCTTCTGAATTGACAATTAATCTTTTTGTTTGAAATTTAATGATTCTAGTTAAAGACTGATAATTTTAGTTGAAAATTCATGTTTTTAGTTTCAAATTCAACTATTCCAGTTGAAAATTTATCACTTTGTTTGAAAATGTAACATTTTTTGTTTAAATTAGTTTTTTTTGTTGTTGCAAATTAGTTTTTTTTTTCTACCGTGAAATGCAACTATTCCAGTTGAAAATTGAAAGGATGTAATTTCTTTGGTTAAACGTTAATTTTTAACTGGAAATTTAAATATTCAATTCTTGGTTTAAAATTTATCTTTTTAATTGAAAATTCATGTATTTTCTTGAAAATTCGCCTTCTTTAGTAAAAATTAATCTTCTTGGTTGAAAAATCATCTTTTTGGTCGAAAAATTAACTATCCCGGTTAAATATTGATCATTTCAGTTGAAAATTCATGTATTTTGTTGAAAAATCGTCTTTGTGGTAGAAAATTCATCTTCTTGGTTGAAAATTCAAGTATTCCAGCTAAATATTCATAATTTTAGTTGAAAATTCATGTTTTTACTTGAAAATAAAACTACTTGGTTGAAAGCTAAATTAAATTTGTTTTTGAAATAAATCTGTTTTTTTTTGTGGAAAATTAATTTGTTTGACTGAAAATTTAACTGTTCCATTTTCGGTTGAAAACTTACCTTTTTTAGTTCAAAATTCAGCTATTTGTTTAAAAATTGATCTTTGCTAGTTCAAAATTCAACAATTTGGATGAAAATTTGTCTTTTTTAATTGAAAATTCAACTATTTCGTTGAAAATCCAAATTTTTACTTGAAAAGTTAGGAATTTTAAGCTTTAAATTTTAGATATAAGTAGATAAAATAAAAATTTGTTTGAATTATTGTTCAAATTCATGGACTTTAAGAGACAAATTCAAGAAATGATTAATTATGTTTTTAGTATTATTTAATTATTTAATTAATTGATCGTGCTAAAATATTTAAGAATATCTTGTAACATTAATTGAATTCCTAGAAACTGAAAAAAAACATTATTTATAATAAACTTGTAAAACTTTATACATATTCCGAGTCGATTGTTTGAAAGTATGCGAAATATTTGAATGGCTCCATGCTATGAAAAATTATACCTGGAAAAAACTTGAGATACCTGGAAAAAACCTGGAATTTTCAGAGAATTTTTCTCCAGGATTTGAGTAGACACCCTGATATTGTAAAATATTTTAAAGTAATTTTCAACAAAAAGTAAAGTTCAAGTTTATATATATTTTTTGTCGCATAAATAAATAAAAGTTCTAAACATTTCTCATAGATTCTTTCTCACACACATACATTGTCTTTAACAATTCTAATTAAAAATGTTATGTTATTCATTTTTTAACAAGTCGAAAAATAAGCCTTTAGAAAAATCGGCATTCAAAACAAACAAAAACATTTTCCATTTGAAATAATGATCAAATCACAAACCTGTTTTTAAATACATTAAGTTACATAAATATTTTAAATTATCTGTGTATATTATCTATAAAATATTATTATCTATTATTACCAGATGCAAACAATTACAGAAAGTTTTCGTTTTTCCAATGAAATATAATAACAGATATGAAACTATATTTTAAGACATAAAAATAACAAGATAGGGATCAATTTTTCGAATTTCAGTTTTCAAAGTTTTCAAGTTATTTAGGATACTATTTGTTGATACATATTAGGAATGTGTAAAAATCGTCTCACCTTACACTTGAAAAAATGAATTTTAAAATTATGAGAATGAAAACTGGGCGAGCAACTGGATAAGGAACATTTGGTTTTTTTGCCCTCAAAAACACACATTAAAAAATATATATTTTCACCACCCTGGAAAATTGTGTAATTAATGGCCACACACTATATAATGTCTCGAAAAAGTCCGTAGTATATTTTCGCGATTTTGTAAAAAAATACGCAGTTTTCATATTTATGAGATGGAAAACAGTCATTACATTTTCTCGAGCATGCTTAAATTTTATATTTGTAAAAAAATATGCAAACTTGAATTTTTACTTTTGATTGAAAATTATTTGTAACTATTTTTCAATATAAAGAAGAATTCTATTAAAAGGCATTAGATAACAAATCAAAATAAGCATTTCTTAAACCAAAATTAGTTTCCTAATAATTTTTTTTATGTTAATGGTAATTAAATTTTTATTATTCCTTTTCATATTTACTAGAGCGCTGTAGCACGTTATTTTGTTTAGAACGGGCATCAACCTTTCATTTGAGTTATTTCGTAAAATCTTTCGCCTTGTCAGTAGTGTTATTTAACAACTTTTCAAAGAAGGGGAAAAAAGCGATTGTTTTTGTTTGTACTTTTTTATCATGTTTTTCTTCAAAAATTTG
Source organism: Andricus curvator (assembly GCA_932195095.1). NCBI lineage: Eukaryota > Metazoa > Arthropoda > Insecta > Hymenoptera > Cynipidae > Andricus > Andricus curvator. Next base: position 16,875 of record CAKNYM010051763.1, on the reverse strand, counting down.
ACGTAACATCTGTTTATAGTAAATTGTTCAAGTTTATTGTTCGTGACGGTGAAGGAGAAACATAATAGGTTAACACTCCGAATTAATTTAAATTGTATATTTTCATAAGAAAATTAAATTGATCTAAGATGTAACAAAAAAGTTATCGCATGGAAATTTAGAGGATTGAAATTGTTAAGGATTGATACTTGTTCGCACGTTATAGGATAGATCGATATTGAATTGAACTTGAGATTCGTCTCAGAACCAAGGGAGCAAAACTCGAAAATCGATGATCGAAGAAAGGATGCGAGGTACAGTAGGGGTAGACAGATGCTATGATTGGTTGTTACAGACGGTCGTAGGAAAATTCGGATTCTCCCTTTTTATAACGTAGATTTTGGGAAAACCCAGGTAACAGAGTTGGAGGAAGTTATACTCTTGAAGAAAGTCCTTGTACATAATTGCTTTCTGGCAAGGTTTGAAGGCCCTGATTGCTCTTTGCATATGCATCGGCTCGATTTATAAATTCTAAATGGTTTAACACAGACAAGGCAGTAAAATGTATCGTTGGAACGTGAGTTTCGCCAGTATTAGCAGACTAAGAAGGATCAAATTGTAAATTTCACAGCTGTAGAAAATAGATTTTGAGTTTCAGGATTGCAGTCTTGTGTACTTTTATTTTCACTTTCAAAACGTTCAAGGAATAAAATTCGCTTACTTTAAATTTAAAAAATATTAAATTTACAACAAAACATGCCGGCAACTTTGAACGGATCTGGTTCAGCAAAAAAAACCTGATGGGTAAACGCTGCATCATTATCAATAGCAGTAAAAATATAACATGCTCAATATTGTATGGTAAGCTAAATTGAGTAAAAAGTAGTAAATTATAAATATAACTCATACCAGTAAGAATATCAGTGAATAAACATAAATCATAACAAGTAAATAGCAATGGATAAACATAATCATATAAAGTGTCCAGAGGAAGTGGACACAATTTCTTCACGCTTGTTTGTAGATTCTTTCAGTGGTCTTCACAGAGACCACTCGCTCGATACCATCGCGCCCAGGATAGGTATCTATGACTCGAGCCAGCGTCCACTGCATTGGTGGTGCATTGTCTTCCTTGGTGAGGACTACCGTTTCGATAGTAATGTTGGCGGAACCTGAGTGCCATTTCCCACGAACGGTAAGCTCGTTCAGATACTCCTTTTGCCAGCGGCACCAGAAGTGCCGTATCATCTGCTGAGCGTATTGCCAAAGTGAAAGCCTAGTGTACTTTTCATCACGAAGGTCTTCATGAGGAAAGCTTATTAGTGGCCCACCAATGAGGCAATGACCTGGAGTTAACGGCCGGAAGTCATTGGGATCGGAGGACATTGGACTGATGGGGCGGGAATTCTGGATAGCCTCGATTTCAGTTACATATGTGTGCAATTGTTCAAAAGCTAAAACGGCATCACCGACAGTGCGTAAGAAATGATGCTTGAATGATTTTGACCGCTGCTTCCCGAAGACCGCCGAAGTGCGATGCATCCGGAGGAATAAAGGACCACTTTATTTCTAAATTGGTCAAATAACTTTTCACTGTCACATTGTGATTTCTAGAGTTGAAAAGATGCTTGAGTTCAATTAATTATTGGTTAGCACCTCGGAAATTGGTGCCATTACCTGATCTGATTTTGTGTGGCTTTCCTCGTCGCGAAATGAATCTTTTCAGACTAACGAGAAAGGCGATCGTAGTATGATCGCTTACTAGCTCTAGATGCCCAGCTTTATTCGCAAGGCACACGAAAACTGCTAATAGGTGTTAACCTTTTTGTCATTGCGATATCGACGAAATTTTATGTAGAAAGGATCCGCAGTAGTCGACTCCGACATTTAGGAATGGTCGCGAATATTCTAATCGATCCGCGGGTAGGTTTCCCATTTAATAATCAATGCCGGGAGGCTTCGAACGAAAGCATTTAACGCACTTTTGAATTAATCTACGCGTTATATTTCTCTCATCGATGGGCCAGTATCGTTCCCTTACAGAGTACAAGGTAGCTTGGACTCCTGAATGCTTTAACGCGAAGTGAGTGTCGCGAATAATAAGATCTTCACGTGATGTTTTCGCGGAAGCCGAATCGGGTGCTTCTGGTTATATGCTAAGTTTGCATGGGTATGCCTTCCGCCTACTTTTAAAATTCCCTGATCTAAAAGTGGATTGAGGTTAAGAATTTTTCTTTTTAAATCGACAGCCCCCTTATGTGATAAGCTATCAATTTCTTTCGCGAAGCTATTTGCTGTTGATAATTTTAGATCTGTTTCAGAAAGTTGGCCGGTTAACTTATCTGAATTGCTTTTTTGTGTGTTTTGACGGAATCGAAGACAATAAGCGAGCACTCAATTTAATTTTTTAAAGGTAGAAAATCGGTTGAAAATGGATTCGGCTTCATCAAGTTTGCCTGAGTCGTTAGATTTATCTAATCATGTATTTGCCATTGCAATCTGTATCTGCGGTATATTGGATTTACTTTCGGGAATTTCGCTCTTTATGAGTTCCATTTCAGGCCAGCTGCATTCCTCTTCGATAAGCCAGTGAGGATCACGCTGCCAAAAATCGATGTCGGAAATGAAATTATGTCCATCGTGCGCACGTGCCTCCACGTGAGATTCGCCATTTTTTTGTCATTTCTTGGATTTTAGCTACTCGATTGGACACGAAGGTTTTCAAAGTGTATGGATGTGTATTAATCCAATGGAGAGCGACTGTGTAATCCGACCAGAAGATAGTCTGACTGAAATTTAAATACTGTAATTCCGAAACAGTTGCCTCATAGAGACGTGAGAGCAAAACAGCGGCGCATAATTCTAATCGCGGCAATGTAATTAACTGTACTGGGGCGACTCTAGTTTTCGAGCATACGAGAGACGAGTGGTGCTCGACCTGTTTATCAATGGACCGCAAGTAAATGCAGGCTCTGTAACTCTTCTCGCTGGCGTCACAGAACCCGTGCATTTGGACATTAATTGTATCGCGAACAACTACGCATCGATTAAATCTGATTTCATTCAAGGATGGTAGTTGGTCTCTAAATTGAATCCATTCTGAACGAATTTCTTTAGGTAGAGGGTCAACCCATGTTGCTTGCATTTTCCAGAGAATCTGCATGAAATTCTACATAAAGAATCGTGTCCTCTCTGGAATTTCAGCAAAGTCCTAACGTTTTTATAGTGTCAGAAGAATCGAGAGATAGCAGTTCAGTTTTGGACTCTTCTCTAAAATCGCGAGTTAATCGTGGGTCGTTTGAGGTTCATTTCCGCAAAGTTAACTCACCCTTTCCAACGAGCTCAGCGAGTTCCTTCCGTAGATTTAATGCATCTTTGAAACTAGCAGCGCCTGTTAACAGATTATCCATGTAAAAATCGCGAGTGAGAACTTGAGCTGCGACAGGGTAAGACTGACCCTCGTCTTTCGCTGATTGGGACAAGACTCGCGTTGCGAGAAAGGGTGCGGTAGCGGTACCGTAAGTTACGGTTTTAATTGATATACTTTTATCGGTTCGACTGAACTTTTTCGCCAGAGAATTGTTTGATAAGCTGAGTCTTCGGGAGTCACGTCAACCTGACGGTACATCTTCTCAATGTCAGCTGTTTGCGAAGGGAAACGATCGGAAATGCGTGTAAATTGTAAAAAGGTCGTCCTGCACGGTTGGGCCGACCATGAGTGAGTCGTTTAATGAAATACTGCCAGAACTTTTGGCAGAGCCATCCAAAACTACTCTTATTTTTGTTTTTAAACTACTATCTTTTAGAACAGCATGGTGAGGCAAAAAGAAACCGTGGTTCATGGAAACTCTGTCTTGGGCTTCAAACATGTGACCTAGACTCTTATATTCCTGAATAAACTCTGAATATTTTCGAAATCTGACCATAATTTTTTATGATTGACTTACCGCTCTTTTAGATTTAGGGTAGCTAAATCTGATTCCGCGGTTGTTTTTGACAATTCTTTCTCACTTCCTGTGAGAGAGCGTTTAATGATACCGCGCTTCAGATTTAATTCTTTAATTTCGGCTTCAATCTCAGCACCGGTGGTAGCCATTGTAACTTGAATTAAACACTTGTAAACAATGCACTGATAAATCATGGAAATTTATATACATCGGAACATTATTAAGGAAATGGTGATACCAAAAATACGCTTACCCCCTGATGAGCTGGACCAATGATGGTTGATGCTGTGAAGATTGATCTCCTTTTCTCTGGATCGTCTGGACAGGAATTGTACTGCTGCCAGGATGCTGCTGCCTCAGGTATCCTGTTGAATAATCGTCTGGTTGGAAAGTCAGAATCCACCCAGGAATTGAACTTGTGGAATTCCGGATTCCTTCTCATTAAAGAATCGAATTGTGCAGAGCTTCTGTCTCTGCTGCGATAACTGTTGTACTCGACCCTGGATCTGTCGTGACGCCCTGGATTGCTGCTTGGCTCCGAGATATGTTGTTTCGAGGCCACTGACACACTTCAGGATTCACAGTACTTTCACTGGTTTGTGTGTATCTTTCCGAAAAGTTCAACAAAATGGTCGAGAATCACTTGTTGCACAATAGACACAATATTTTATCACTCAGAATGTATATTGTCACTGAAACGATAAAATATCCACGTTCGAAGGACCAAAAAATGATTGATTTGTATCAAATCATTTTTACAAAATGTTTATAGTAAATTGTTCAAGTTTATTGTTCGTGACTGTGAAGTAGAAACATAATAGGTTAACACTCAGAATTAATTTAAGTCGTATATTTTCATAAGAAAATTTAATTAATCTAAGATGTAACAAAAAAGTTATCGCATAGAAATTTAGAGGATTGAAATTTCTAAGGATTGAGACTTGTTCGCACAATATAGGATAGATCGATATTTAATTAAACTTGAGATTCGTTTCAGAACTGAGGGAGCAAAACTCAAAAATCGATGATTGAACATGGGATGCGAAGTACAGTAGGGTTAGACGGATGCTATATGATTGGTTTTTACAGACGGTGGTAAGAAAATTGGTATACCCCCTTTTTGTGACTTAGATTTTGAGAAAAACCCACGTAACAGAGTTGGAGGGAGTTTTAATCTTGAAGAGAGTCCTTGTACATAATTGCTTTCTGGTAGGGTTGAAGGCCCTAATTGCTTTTTACAGATGCATCAGTTCGACTTATAAAATTCTAAATGGTTTGACACAAAGAAGGCAGTACATTTTATCGTTGGAACGTGAGTTTGCCAGTATTAGCAGACCACGAAGAATTAAGTTGTAAATTTTACAGCTGTAGAAAACATATTTTGAGTTTCAGGATTGTAGCTTCGTGTACTTTCTATTTTCACTTTCAAAACGTTTAAGGAATAAAATTCGCTTACTTTAAATCTAGAAAATATTAAATTTACAACGAAACAACATCAGAAGTGAGGAAAATGCATTGCTCCGTCAAGATGCCTCACTTCTAAAAGCCGAAGTAATGAAAGCAGAGGTCAAAAACTGACGCCAATAGCTCCTCGACAAGAAAATGCAACTAAACTTTTAATGAAATGTGGAAGATCAGTCCTTGTGGAAGGAGCTAAAGTTTGCTTTCTTCGAATTATCCGGAGTTAATTCAGGCGCAGTGGGTTTCAGTTTCGATAGGTGCATTACTGGAAATCTTTATTATTTTTAGATACTTTCTAGACTCAGCTCCTCTAGCGAAAGTCTAGGACAATTTTATGGCGGTCGCTTACTCGCCTTGTCTAGGGCTCGTCTAGAGTTCATCTAGTGCAGGGCTCGCCAGAATTCAGTCTTTGACTGACAAGACTGACAGTGTCAGTAACGAAGACTAGGTCAAACAGGCCATCATAAATTGTCGTCGAACTTGTCCTTCGACTCGTCCCTAATCCTTCACGGTAAATTACAGTTTGAAATAAAAAAATAAAATGTATTGTGAATTCAAGTAGAAAAAAATCAGACCCTTCAGTGTGAACAATAAGCCGCAACGAGCCGTGACCGTAACGACCGTAACCCTTTTCAGGATTCCTGGAAAACGAAGAAAAAAATTAAAGAAAAACTTTCTGTCAGTCTCGCACTTGTCATGTCAGTCTACACCTGCTGAAAGTGGCGAGCCCTGATCTAGTGGTATCTCGTAAGTTTTCACTGCGACCCTTTTGAGTCTAGCATTCGTCTAGAATCATCTAGAAAGGGGTCAATTCTAGATGATGTGCTCCTAGACAATCTTATCTAGAAATAGTCTAGATTTCTGGTAGGGATGCAGAGTAGCTTTGTAGCTCTTACCGTTTTGGCCGCGATCTTGCCCTGCCCTGCGCAGAGAAAGATAGAGTCAATTGTCCAGAACGAGAAGTGCGGAATTACCTTGAACTACGAGTTTCGGACAGCAGTCTCCATCGATTTGGAGAAACGAACTATATTCGTGATCGAATTCTCGGCTCTGGCCATCTACAATATCACAGCCAATGAGAAGGAAAAGGAGGAGAGGTATGAAGACCTTTTAAGGGAGCTGCGGCGATTCTACCCAGAATATTCGGTTAAAATGATTGTCCTTGTGATCGTGCTCTCGGAGGTGCGAAGGTGTCACTGGTTCGTAACCTAAAAGGCATACCCGCGTGCCAAAAACATATGCCGAGGCACTTGCGAGATGGATGCAGAGAGATTTCATCCTTAGGTAGCTCCGTGTCCTCAAGACACACTAGGGTTTCGACGGCCTTTCGTTATGATTTCGTCGTGCCCCGTGGCCACTCATCTCACGCACGGTGAGCCTCAACCAACTTCAACTTCTTATTCAACGCCAGTTCTTTCCAGAATTTAATTCTCTCATGTTGCCCGAATATTTTGAGTGAAAAATGAAAAAAAAAACGATCGAACCTTTTTTTTTGAAAATTGGAATTTTGATTTTTTTCTAATAAAAAATTATAATTATGGGTACACTGTGATACATAAAATATGTAGTAAAAAAGTTCCTATAAACTTTTGTGTCAAACGAGAAGTGGGTCTTCTATCAAGATTTTTGTAGCACAAATAGGGCTCCAAAAACCTCTATAAAATACCCAGTTTTTGTTTTACACAAGTTTATGGAAACTTTTTTACTATATATTTTACATATAATAACGTAACTACGACTGTAATTTAAAATTTAAAAAAATCAAAACTTGAATTTTTAAAAATAGGGTTTGATCCATTTTTTCCTTGTTGGCTCAAAATATCTAAGTAACATCAGATAATTAAATCCTACTGAGAGATTTTGTTGAGTAAGAATTTACAATAACCTTAGGGACAAAAAAAACCTGTTTGCTCTACAAAAACCTCTATAGAAGACAGTTTTCGTTTGACACCAAAGGTTATCGGAACTCGTTTACTAGATATTTTATTTATGAAAAAGTCCACATAAGGTAAACGTCCCAGTAATCGAGACGCTAATTTTCTTGGTTTTTATGTAATTGGAATTAATTGAAATTCAATATGACACTATAACATACTGAAAATAAATAAATTCTATCAATAAATGTTACTTTTAACATATTTTTTAACAATATATTCAAACTATAGCCAAGTTTCATTTTTTATCAGAAAAAAAATCTCCAAAAAACAAAATTTTAATTTTCAAGAAAAGGGCTCGATCGACTTTTTTAATTTCGTAAAATATTCGGGCAACACCAGAGAATTAAATTCTACAAAGAACTGGCGTTGAGTAAGGAGTTTAGGTTGAAGTTGGTTGAGGCTTACCGCGCACGGTCATGAGACGTGGCCATTGGCGTGATTTACAGCGGTTCTATTGGGGTCCACTGTCATTTTCATGGATGGTAGTTGCTCCCAGTGTGACCCTGTGGTGGTTGTTTAACGCATCCCTAAGTATTAAACCCAAGCCACGCTGAGTTTGGAAAAATAATTTCCAAGAAGATAAAACAAAATTTGCTGCTTCTATCGTTTCTGGGTAGCGACACTGACAGCGCAGCGCAGAGAATGGTCTCACTAAAATTACGATATCTCGGGGACCAGAAAAGTCTCCGTCAATTTTTTTTAATGAAAGAGGTGATTCTATAAGCAATCTTTACACCCTATTTTATCAAAAATTAGAAGGGGAGTATATCATGAAAAATTGAATCAAAAGATTTGTTTAGACTTTTTTTCAGGCAAAATTTCAACATTTTTTATTTTAAAGTTTTAAGTTTACAAATATATAATTTCATCTCAAATAGGTCCAAATTTCAAAAAAATGTAATTATCGATTCCAGAAATGTTGATAATTAAAAAAAATATAACCCACAATTTGATATGGCGTAACTCCTAAAATTTTGAAAATTTAAAAAATCCTTTGGGCCAAAAATGTCTCCTATATAGCGCTATAATTTCATCAAGTTTCATCAAAATCGAACGACCACTTGCAGATTCTGATATTCCTGACTTATTATATATATA
>CAKNYM010051761.1:218849-273419 GCA_932195095.1 Andricus curvator | reverse complement strand
GGTAGTGTTTCTAGGTTTTTCTTGTAGTTATAAATAACTACAAGTGTGGGCTCACCACACCCACGATGTGACAACAGCACTCATGTCAGTATTCTTGAATGGTCACCCATCCAAGTACTAACCGCGTCCAACGCTGCTTAACTTCAGTGATCTGACGAGAACTGGGTTTTTCAGCGTGGTATGGCCGTTGGCCATACCAATCTCATCCAATAATGCAATCCAATAATGTCAATGTCTCGATGTACCGAGGGTGGATGATTTTAATAACATGGTGTATCAGCTTTCTGGTTCGATTTCCTTTTTTATATTGAGTCAGTCGACCCAATTTGCACCTTACTTTGCTGACATCCATATCCAACGTGATCTTCCATGGTGGATTTCGCTCCTTTCTGGGGGCAAAGACTGCATTTATAGGCCTAGTTCTGCGGCCCAACGTTCTAACGGTTGCCACAGCTGCACAGTATACAAGAGTTTGCACCTCTAACGGATTTTGTATTCCGTTCAAATGCATAGGTAAAACCTTCTTGTTCAGGTGCTCTATTAGTGCACGCAGATCACCTGTGATGTTCATCTTGGGCAGTGAATGCCTTTGTGTTGGTTCTACATGTCTGAACTCTAGTAAAGCATGACCAAAATTCCTTTCAAAGTGCTGTAGCTTTTCTGGGACTTCGCTGCTTAGATAATCGTTTGTAATGTCCGGATGTGGTTCTAGTCCATCCGGTACTTGATGTTCATTATCCCTAGCACCTATGCCTTCAGCTGCAATCAAGTCCTCGTTGTCCACATCTTTCAATGGAAGTTCATCAATAGGAAGCTGCTGTTCCACTTCCATTTCGATGGCAGCTATTTCAACAGCCGAAAGCAATTTGTTTACAGATATTGAGCGTTTTTGATCTGCTAGATTCTGCTCATTTATTCTTGTGGCTAGTCCTGAGTACATAAGTAAGAAGAGACGATGATGTTCTCTCCTTACACTTTGCCCACTTTTCTTTGCCAAAAAATAAGAGCGCATCACATCTCTGTTCATATGGTATGTCCATTTTAATCGCCTCCTTGGTTGTTGAACCTCGGCTTCTGGCACTGGTTGTATTAGGCCATCTACCTCCGGAGGATGTGGTGGTGGTGGATCATCACCAGGTTGAGGAAGAACATCAATTGTCACTGCTTGTTCGTGTGACGCGGCCTCCTCTAACTGCTGTTCATTGCCGTTGTTTTTCCACTCCAAGTAAACCTGCTGTTTAATCTCCATTGCTCGATCTTCTGAGATGAGTAGATTAGTCCTGATGTCCTTCACCTTAGCGATAAGATCTCTTAATGCGACTTTCTCTATTTGAGGATACTTTGCGGCAAATTTCGTTCTAAAATTTTATCCTTTTTTGCGTCAGGTTTCAAACTTCGCACTTTCATAATAGAGACGCATCAATTCCTCATTCATTGTGGTATCCCACTTGATGCTCTCCCACGGTATTTCTGTTGAAGTGGTTGGCTGCAAATAGCTAACGCTAGCCAAAGCATCCTCAGCAGACACAGTTGATGTTTCACTGCTTACCGTATGTCGCAGATGTTCTTGCTGGCCAGCTGTTTGATTAGTGAGATCTGCCTGACCATCTCGCAGCTCACCATCACCACCGTCCCGCATGCTGTGGCCCCCAGCGGTGGCTCCAGGGGCGCCCCGACGATCCTCGGGTTGCGACAAGCGTTTCAAAATGTTAAAAATATTCTCCATTATTATTTATGGGTTTTGGTGTTCCTCTTAATCACTTTCCTCTTCGTTCTCTGCCTGTCTGGCATGGGAAACCCTGTCAGTAGCAATGCTACGGCCAACATAGCCGTTGAATTCATAAGAGGAAAGCTCAAGCCCTACCGCGACGACAACGCGGGAACACCTTCGGCAGGGCAACTTATATTATTATTATTATTATTATTATTATTATATTAAGTTATTTCCCTTTCGGGGCAACTTATATATTAATGTATCAGGCTTAAGATGGTTACAGCCCAATATGTCCAAAGGCATTTTTGGCTGGAGTTGGATTTTTATTTATTTTTTTTTTTTTTTGAATGGTATGGCACGGGGCTGTCCCGGTATATATTATCAGTCACGGAAGCATTATTATAATGCAATCAAGTGATCTGATAAGAGCGTGTGCCCTGACATATTGGGCAAAGCCTGGTTTTACCCCATCATTCACGGACTGGGTTGCAGTCAAGTGCATATTGGGGGGACCTACAGCTTAAGGTGGGATCCGAACCACCAGAACCTCGGTAAAGGTACATAGAAACATTTCAAGAGGTACCGGCTTAGGGATCGAACCCCGGACCTGTAAGGTGAAGTCCGAGCGTCTAACCAACTGAGCAACCGAGGCTCTGATATATTATTACTATATATTATATATATATATATATTTATATTTATATATATATATTATATTATTATATGGCCAACAGCCATACCACGCTGAAAAAACCAGTTCTCGTCAGATCACTGAAGTTAAGCAGCGTTGGGCGCGGTTAGCACTTGGATGGGTGACCATTCGAGAAAACTGAGTGCTGTTGGCACATCGTGGGTGTGGTGAGCCCACACTTGTAGTTATTTACTACAAGTTATCAACGTAGAAACACTACCCGAATCGGGTAGTGTCACGCCTACCCCGAAAGGGAAATGGCTTAATGGTATACATATGTATTACTTATTATTATTATGAGAAGTTGTAGGCTCCGGAAGCTACGATCATGGTTCTTTAAAAGCAACCAATCCCGACGCAACTGGAACGTGTACGTCATCCGCTTCTGCTCCTTCTGTCCTAGAAGGTAAGCAAGAGTGGGAAATTTACGCGAGATAACATCGGGCAACACTGTTCCTTGGAGTCAGGTCTCTAGCCGCGGATGATCTTACGCGGCAGACGGGACAGTTGGAGATGAAGTTTCTCCTCTGGATACTTTTTTAGATACTTTTACTTATTATTATTATATTAAGTTATTTCGCTTTCGGGGTAGGCGTGACTTGCTCGGTTGGAAAATAGTAGTGTGTATATGGTTATATAGGTATAAAGTAGGTAGGTAGATAGGTCTATAGGTGTTAGGTATAGATATTTTAGATTGATTTGTAATTCTCGTGTTATTTATTTAAATGGCACGTTTATAATTGTTTAAAATAATTTCCAAACTTTTTAAAAACTCTTGGATGACTATCAATAAATTTTATTGTTATTAACAATTTTCCAACAAAAATGTATTGTCTCATGCATTTATGAACCTGGAGAGGGGTTGAATTTAAGGGGGGGGGGGGCGCTGAACAGAATATTTTTTAATTGTCCTCCTATATACTCGTCCAGTCGGCTGTACGAATAGACACTTCGGACTTGAAAATGACTCTTTGTTGTGAGATTTGGTCAGCTGATAACAACTAATAATAACTATATTTTAGACTTTTTGAAGCCGCTTCGATAGTTAACCAACAGTTTTTATTATTCAGAAAAATTGCGGAAAAATTTGTTTTAATTTTCGAAGTTAGCTGAGTACAGCAGTCACTCCATCAGAATAATTTTTTTCACTTGATTTAAGGTTTTTTCTGCGAGGGGGGGGGGGGGGTGAGTTGGAAAAATCTTACGCAATATTGCTGAGGAGGATCTACAAAATTCTTTCGGATGTTTATATGGGGGGGAGTAAAAAAACCTTCAAAATTCGAATGTAATATTTGAACGACTATTTATTGGTAACTTCCTGTAAATACCTGTACATTACCTTAAGCCTATGTGATACTAACCTCAAAATATTTTTACCGACAACTTTTTTGCCAATTTCCTGTCCAAATGAAACGAGATATCAAGTTAAAATTTGTTGTAATTTAATATAAGACAGGAGGGAAGACTTAATAACTGGTAAATGTTTATGATTGCAAAAAAAAATCAATATATTTAGCAGTTGGTAAACCTTCCTCAGTGCCTTTTATTTAATTGCCAAAATTTTCAACTCGATATCTCATTTCGTGTGGAGACGAGGATGGTGAAAATATTATCCGTGAAATTTAATTTCAGGTCAATATCACACATGACTTTACTCGTATATAATGTCAACGGCCATACCACGCTGAAAAAACCAGTTCTCGTCCGATCACTGAAGTTAAGCAGCGTTGGGCGCGGTTAGTACTTGGATGGGTGACCGCTTGGGAATACCGCGTGCTGTTGGCATACTTTTTGTTTGTTAATTTTTACTCTTCTTTTACATTTTTTTATTTATCTTTTATGACTTCTTAAATATGTTAAAAATAAAGTTATGCAAAGTTCAGTTTTTACGAAGCAGTTTAGATACCTCCAACGTACGACGCCAAATCTAGTAAATTGTTTCTAAAAAGTCTTCAAATTGATAAAATCAAGAGCATATCATGCTCTTGAAATATAAACCAAGGACACGAATAAATATTACGTGATTGCTGAGTAATCATAAAAAACAGTTGTTTACCTGTGGAATGGAAATTTTGACGAAGATTTTCTTATCATATAATCATTCTTTGAATAAATAAATATTTGACCTTCATGAACAAAGATAAAAAATATATTATATTTTTTTCGAATTTCGACCTGTAGAAGACAACATTTTTTTAATTGGTATTAGAAGAGTTACATATCGCTGAATTCGATGGTACCCGCAAAAAATCCAAAAAGATATTTTAGATTGATCTCGAAATTTTCGAGATATTTATTTAAATGACACGTTTATTCCGCAACACTGCTCCGGCCCAGGTTGCTGATCAATCTCTCTTGCGATCACCCCAAGTGAAGAGCCTGACAAAATTGTTATGTATGGTTCCCCACTTGGGCCCATTAGATTCCAAGGTCACTGTTTCAGGCTTCATTCATTCTATTGTCACTCTGTTTACAAACTATTTGTCGCCACACTTTTCTGTTCTGGCATACTACTCTAGCTTCCTTCACGTCCATGCATTTTTTCATGCAAGATCTTGTGTTCCTATGGCTTCTTATGTCTCTTCAGATTAATGTCTCATTCACAGATTCTTTCAGCGGTCTACCTCTGGGCATTCTGCCATTTACTTTACACTTACATACACTTGTTTGGTCAGTCGTTCATCTTTCATTCTTTCAAGATGTCCGAACCATCTTAACTGATTTCTTTCCCATATGTCAACTAGTGTCTCTCCTGTGCCTCTCCAGTGTCTCTCCATTGTTTTCCCGCATATTGTATGAATTATGTATGGCCATTTTAGCTTTTTTTTAAATATGTTTTTATTTCTGAGAATGGACCCTGCTCTACCGATAATCTTCTTACCCTTATTTATGCGTCTATCTAACTCCCCATCTATTTTTCCGTCGCTAGTGAATAGGCTACCCAGATATATGTACTTGTCAACTTGTTCTAATCTGTCATCATTTAGGACAATGTTGCACATTGTTTTCTCACTTTTTCCCGCAAACACCATGATTTTTGTTTTATTTACGGTTATTTTGAGGCCCATGTTCTTCATGCTTGTGTTAAGTTTATTCAACATTCTTTGCAAGTCTTCGATTGATTCTGTTATAACAACCTTGTCATCTGCGAAAGCTAACCCACGTACCCTCACTGTCTCGAGATCTAAACCTTCTTCGTCGAAGGGGGCCATTCTTAGACACTTATCCATAGATATGATAAATAGCCATGAGGACATAACGCATCCTTGTTTCACGCCTTGTATAATATCGAACCAGTCACTCAGTTTCCCATTTACCCTTAGTAATCTTTTGTAATTTTTATAAACCTGGAAAAATTGAAATAAGTTTGAAAAAAATTGTAAATTCTCCTCATATTTTTAGAGCCTGTAAGAACTTTCTTACACGGAAAATGTACAAACAAAATTTGTAAGAATGAAACGGTAACTTCCTCCGATCAGTTTGTGCAAAAAAACTCTTAAAATAATGCATGAATTGAAATTATTTTTTTTGCATTGTAAAAAGTTAACCGAAATCTATGGCAGGCTTCTCTTGAAAATCCAAATTATTGAGAAAAAAAAATTTATAAACAAAATGTTAGATTATCTAATTCGGAAAATTTTGGATGCTCAAATTTCGAGAAGCCCGTCATGCGGCAAGTAATAATGAACATGTAATGAGCGAAAAAATATTGATTTATTCATTCATTTAAACACCGTTTTGCGCAAAACAATGCAAAATAAACCAAGCAAAATAGTGTAGGAAAACCGGTTTTTTAGTTCCAAGATATACCGCTGGTTGCCACTGCTGATCTATTCTTGTTTCGCAGATCGATAGTTCAGAATATATAATTAATTTTATTTATTCACGAATTAATGACCTCGTTTGTATAGTTCAGTTTCTTTTTAATTAATTTTTCAATATTTGTTTTGTTAATGAAAATAAAAATCGAATTTGAACCTATCTTTGTAAAAACTGTAATGCGACTGTTTAGTTCTCAATAAATTGATATTAGTATACATTTTCACTAATATGAATTAGTGACCGAATTCTAGGTATGAATAAGCTACTTTTCAATGATAAATCAGTATAACTTAATAATTTATCGATCAAAATAACTGATTCATAGCTGGAATTCAGTAACTGATTGAAATTGGTAAAAACTTTACTGATTCGTATCTAAAGATTTGAAAATTAATCTGTGTTGGCTGAGGGTTCAACTATTTTGTTAAAAATTCATCTTTTTGGTTGAAAGTTCAGCTACTTAGCTGAAAGATAAACTACTTTGTTAAAAATTGATTTTCTTGGTTTAAGATTCATAAGCTTAGTTGAAAATTCATCTCTTTGGTTAAAAATGTAAACAGAAGAAATGTAAGCAGAAGTGAATTTTTGTCAAGGGTCATTTTCAAATGGATAACGTTGCATTTTTTTGCATCGAAACAAAATAAGATTCAACAGAGTTGACACGGTAACCATTTCCAATGTGGTGGGTAAATCTTAACACGTGACGGTAATTTTTGAGGCAGGTGAAGATTACTCTCGGATCGTTGTAAAGATTAAATTTTATTTTTTTCTGTGATTATTTTATTGAAAATTCATCTATTCTTTTGAAAATTCGTATTTTTTTTAGTAGAAATTTTAACTTTTTGTTTGAAAATTCAGCTACTTTGCTGGAAGATGTGCTACTTGGTTAAAAATTAATATTTTTGGTTGAAGATTCATCATTTAATTGAAAGCTTATCTCTTGGTGAAAATGTAATTGTTTGATTGAACATTCAACTATTTTGTTAAAAATTCGTGTTTTTTTTGGAGAAAATTAATCTTCTTGGTTGAAAATTGATCTTTTGGGTTAAAAATTGATCTAGTTGGTTGTAAAGGAACATTTTTGTTGAAAAATCATATTTTCGCGTAGAAAATTCAACTGTTTTGCACTGAATTCATCTCTCTGGTGTAAAAATTAAACAATTTGGTTTAAATTTTGGTTATTTTTTAAATGAAAAGTCGTTTTTGGTTGAAAAATATTCTTTTTTGGTTGAAAATTCAACTATTTACCCGAAAGATGAAACTATTTTGTTAAAATTTATTTTTGTGGTTGAAGATTAATCATTTTAGTTGAAATTTCACCTCTTTGGTTAAAAATGTAATTATTTTATTAAAAATGTTATACATTTAAACCTTCTCAAATTGAATTTAATACATTATGAAACTTTGGTGTAATGAAGCGTTATATTGTTTCTTGAAATTTTTTATCTTTCAGTGAAACTTTTCACTCGACGTAAAAAATTTATGTACAATCATTTTTTGACATGACTTTGTATATATTTTTGAATATTTCAGAATATATTTCAGAATATCCATTGGGGGCACCCGACTACAAATAGACTATATAGATATATGGACGTAAATCCTACACATTGAAAAGGGCACATACGTAGCGGTGACGATCGCGGCGTCGACAAAATGGCGGTAATAAGGGGTGTCAGGAAAATGGCTGCCCTGATGAACCCTGAATCGCTGCATTACGGGAACTGATTGCGAGACTCTGGACCAGGGGGTGGGCTAGGGGGATGGGGTGGTTTCGGGCTGGGAGGAAGAGAGGAACCACTGGGGTACGGGAACGACGCGGTCACGTACCACCAGGAGTAGAAAGGGTGGTTTTCGAAGCGCCACCTCGAAGGAAGGGGTTATAGAGTTAGTTAGAGACGTGTGATGTCATGATGTGTGAGGGAGAAAGACACATTGGAGAAAATTACTCTGCGGTTGAGAGAGATGGAGAAAGAAGCTCGCTAATATAGAGGTTGGGGGTTGAAAAGGGGTGAGAATGATAGAGGGAATCAGAGAGAGAGAGAGAGAACTGTGCCTGCAGAGCATGCGAGGTTAGGAATGCCAAATTGTCCCCGGAATCCTCGCGGAATTACCCGGGGAAATTATGATCCGATTAGGGCCCGTTCATTACCGAGATTCAAAATCGCGCGTGCACGGAATATATCACACCTTCTCCGAGTTCAGATAGCATGGAAAGGTGAAATTGGCACGTGCGGGTAGACACAATGTGTTTGAGTACGATGCGAGAAGAACGACTCTCGTGAGAGCCAATCACAAGTAGTTCCGTTTTTTACAAGCTTTTATTTAACTTACTGTGTGGGTTTATGTTAGGGTCATTATTCAAAGGAAAAAATTGCTCTGCAATTTTTGTTTCACATGAGTTTGTGTATATTATTAAATTTTTCAGAATATATCCCACAATATGAAGTATGGTGACTTTGTGAAGCTCTTCGCGTGGGGTGATTGAAGGTCATTCGACGCGGCTCGAAGAGCCGAACAAACATGTCAGATATAGTATTGTAGTATTCCTAATATCAAGAAAGTTTTTCTCATATAAAGACAATAAACCATTTTTAAACCAATTGGTACTAGTATGTCATAAAAAGTTTCACAATAGGTGCATTGATGCGTCTCGAAGACGCGAACAAATATACTACGTATAGTATTGATGTATTTTGAATATCAAAACAGTTTTTCTCACATAAACATGGTGAAAAATTCTTATTCTAATTTCTAAACGAAAAAAAAAACACTTCTTATTTTTATGACCCTTGTTCTTTTACTTTTTAGATATGGTGAACAGAAAAAAGTCACATACACGCACATTTGCAGAACTTTCACAACGATTGTATTTTCAAACTCCTGGGGTTAAATTATATCAAAAAATGTCAAAAATTAGATTTGAAAACTGTTAGTACAAACTCCCCTCTATAAGGAAGCCAAAGAATGACTTTCTAACAAAATTGTTGAATTTTCAACAAAATAATTAAATTTTGAACCAGATAATACAATATTTTAACCAAAAAAGATTAATTCTTAACCAAGAATATAATGGTAGACTTTTCAACCAACAATAATGAATAAAATTTCAACTATAATTATTATGAATCTTCTTAGGAACAACAAGGAATGTTTTAGAAAATGTTGTATTTCTTTTTTATTAATGCTGGATAGTTGATGTTTCTTCCGAAATTGTTAACTTTTTGTCTACTTTTCACTTGGGGTGAGTTATTAATTAATTCAATTTAGCGAAAATATAATCATTTAAGCAAATAAGTATTGTATATAACAATGTATCTTCTTCTTTATTAATGCTATATATAGTTGCGGTTTGTTCTGAAATCTTGAAATTTTTACCCACTTTCTAGTTAGTAAAGTAATAAATTATGCAAATTAACAAATATAGTTCTTTAAGCAATTTATTAATGTTTATAACTCTTTTCTCTTAGATAAGTGCTGAAAAGTTGCGGTTTTTTCTGAACTCTTAAGCTTTTTGTCCACTTTTCACTCAGTAAGGTGATAACTAATGCAAGTTAACAAACATGCTTATTCAAACAATTTATGGGCGCAGTTCCGAATAGCTGAATTCCCCGATTTTATTTAAACTCCGTATACTTATGTAATTTGACGCGCTGATTACGAATATGATAGTGAAAATTTGCGACAAGGCTATTTTCATGGTAAAACCATAAAAAAAACCATCATAATAATGGTTTTTTGCGTTTATCTAAGCCAATACACATTTTTTGTTTCTAGAATTTTGTTCTACGAGTGATATTTCTCGAGGAAATTGATACAAATTTTTTGTTTCATGCACTTTTTTCCACGAGTGATAGTTTCCGAGAAAAATTAGTGATACATCTAACCGCCAGCTCTTTTTTCACTGTTCATTTACCATGGCGACAGGCCCTAAGTGTCGACGAGAGACTGTAAGTAACGGCAGCAACCAAAGTCTCCAACGTTTCCAGCGTCTCGTGGGAGCGAACAGCAGGTCCATGAAGCTAGCCCCTTCATAGTCGAAATTCCCAAATTTTTTTGTATCAGAATTTTGGGCTGTTTTTGGGCCGTATTGCCGATTTTTGGGCTCCACTACCTTTTTTGAACATTCAAATTTGCAGCGGAGGTGCTGGCTTGACTCAAGCCAGCACCTCCACTACATAAAAATTTGAAAAAATTAAAAATCAAAGAGGACAGAATTTTGGGCTTTTTTGGGCTCTTGAACGCGCTAACAACCAATTTCCAAAAACTACCCCTACCGAAAATAAAACTACCCCCTATGCAAAAACTCAAACTAGGAAGAAACAAAGTACACCACAATTTTGGACTTTTCTTAGGCTCACGAATGCTTGATTTTTTTTTTGAAAAAACCACCCTCAATAAGATCTACAACTTTTGTTGGAAATATTTTGCGAAATTTTGCGTATTGGCTGAGCTAAGCGCAAAAACCTTGATTTTTAAGTTTTTTTTCAAGAAAATCGATGTATCACTAATTTTCGTGAAAACTATTACTCGTAGATAAAAATGTTTGAAACAAAAAATGTGTATCTTGATAATATCTATAACTCTTGTTTGAAATTTTTTTCAAAATTTCGCGTATTGGCTTAGATAAACGTGAAAAACCATGATTTTAATGGTTTCTTCATGGTTTCACCATGAAAATTGCCTTGTCGCAAATTTTCACTATCATATTCGTAATCAGCGCGTCAAAATACGTAAGTAGACAGAGTTTGAAGAAAATCGGAGAATTCAGCTATTCGGAACTTTATCCAAATTTATTATTGTTCACAACTATCTTATCTTAGATTATTGCTATAAAGTTGCATTTCTCTCAAATCTACAGTTTTGCTTTAACTTTTTATTTATGAGCAAATAATAAGTGAACCTCAACAAGAATCATTTTTTAAACAATATTTTATTTTTTAGGTAGATTATTTTTGCTGTTGTCCCGATGTTTAAAAAAAAAACTAATTTAAACCAAAAAACTATCCTATACAAGAGACAAAAACAAGGAATGGAAAAATTAGGAGTAGGTGGATGGGCTAAGTCTTAAATGACTTGTAAAAGTTTTGTTTAGAATCACAACAAGAAGCTTATTGCAAAGCGTAAAAGAAAAGTTTAGAGTTGCATATATTTTGATATTGGCATCATATTATACTAGATATTCTCCTTCACTGGAGAAAACACGTCTCGTCGATGATAATATACAATTATATATATATATATATATATAAAGATCAAAAAGACCTGAAACAAATAATTAATTGATTATAACATTTCCCGGGACAAGGTAGACTTACTGCAGTCAGAAAATTGCTTCCGATACTCTGTTCCCACTTGTAGTAAATATTGTTTCTTACTTTATTCTCTCGTAAGAAGGGAATTAAAGTCAGATATCAATTTTACAGAAATCTGTTTTATTTCATAGAATTATATTCATAAAAAATAAAGAGATTGTTTAAAATATGATTCTCTCTAATGTTTATTTATTATTTGTTCATAACTGAAAAGGCAAAGCAAAGTTGAACATTTAAGAAAAAACCGCCACTTTCTAGCGCTTAGATAAGAGAAGATAAATATAAACAATAATAAATTGTTTAAATGAGCATGTTTGTTAACTTGCATTAAATATCACCTCACTAAGTGAAAATTGGACAAAAAGTTTGAGAGTTTAGAAAAAATCGCAACTTTTCAGCATTTATCTAAGCAAAGTAATTATAAACAATAATATTAATTTTTTAAACAGCTAAGTTTTTTAACTTGCATTATTTATCACTTTACTACGTAACATGTGGGTAAAAAGATAACAAATTCAGAAGAAACATCAACTATCCAGCATTCATAAAGAAGAAGATAGTTATAAACAATTATAATTTGTTTAAATAATTATTTTTGCTGAATTGAATCAATTTAATAATTGATAACTTACTCCGAGTGGAAAGTAGAAAAATAGTTGAAAATTTCAGAAAAAACCGCAACCTTCTAGCATTATTCAAATGTAATATTATTAACAATCATAATAAGTAGTTCAAACAATTAATTTTGTTAACTTGATTCAATTATTCACCTTACTTTAATTGAAAATTGGACAAAAAGTGGAAAAGTTTTGAAAAAACTGCAGTTTTCTAGTATTATTCGAAGAGAATATTATTAACAATAATAATAAATTGTTTAAACCATTTTGTTTGTTAACACTAATTGACTATTCAATCTGAATATCAGTTTAAAGTAGTATTTTATGTATTAGAAACAATTCGCTATAAAAAAAACTGCAAAAGAATCATAAACTGCGTCAAAAACTCGTAAAACTTATTTTTTCACTTACGGATTTTTTGGGACCCTATAAAACAGATTTATGGGAGCGATATTCAAAAAGTAATATTTTATAGATTCTCTATGGCTAACTTTAAAGAGAAATTTTGAGTTTTAACTCGATTCAGCTATTATTGACGATTCTGAATAAAATTTACAAAAACGTTTTTTTTTTTAATGGGAAATACATGTTAAACTTCATGGGGATTGCGCCACCTCTAAATATCTTTTTTTTTTAAATGGAATCGTTTTTGTGTAGGTTCGAACAAATTTCTGGGCGATATGCATACAAATTCGAAAAATAAATTTCCAATGCATTTTTGGACCATCCCAGTGTTGACCGTTATGACTTGCATGTGGCATAAAAACTGGCACTCGACAGTTGCTATTCATGACAATTCATGACAGGCATGAGAATCGGATCATTATAATACGCTATTTGCTGATCTAATAAAAAATCAGAAATCTGTATAAAAGCGTTGCATATCATTTTGATCCAATTTCGGGATCAAATTAATCAACTGGTATTTACTGTGAATTTGAACTGCTTGATGTATTTAAAAAAAATGCCCAAGGCCAATACTGGATATCAATTTTTACTAGTCCTGTCACGTTTGAAATATACCACAAAGCGAAAAACTGACTGCACTCAACTCCCAATATAAGAACGGTTTCGGGCATAGCTTGCAATACAAACGTAAGCAGGCAGGGCCGCATAAACAATTTTTTTTCGACGCATGACGCAACCTGATGCAACTAATACGCTGAGAGTGCGACCCTCATGCTGTTCATCACGCTTGACTGAGCACCGCCTCTCATGGTCCCACGGCTTCTCTCATCAGGAAACTGCCGAGGACATCAATTCTAGGAATATCATAAGCCGGGGGTTTTTATATCGGGAGTTCAGTGTACTTTTCTGCAAAAAAGGTATGCCTAACTATCATTTTTTTTTCTTTATCTGTTTCGACTAAGAAAACAGTTCGACATTTTTGCAATCGAGGGTTCATGTCCGTGCTAAATTTTGCTAAATCCCGGTAAAAATGTAGAGAGTAATTTAATAAGTGCTTAAAAAGTTGTAAAAAATCGGTTGGCCTGATTATTAAGTGTCAGATTGCTGCAAATGTTTCTGATCTTTGACTCGTTTGTGCGGCCGTTTAATTTCTCGAAAACGTTTCTAAAGAGCCACTTAAATTATGCATGGATGCATCACTCGTCTTCGAATATTTCAGGCGAATAAAATATCCGACCACTTGATCGTCCGAGATCGTGGAAGATAGCAGTCGGGTAGAAGGGTGCTCGAATGCTTAAACTGCGCGAAAAATGCCGCGATGACGACACGAAACGCTCTCGAGTTTATAGCCACTCGTTCGAATAAAAATTAGCAGAAGCCTTCGTGCTCTTGATAATTCTTATTTTTGACAAGAATTTTCCCAGAGTGCGTTTTTGTACATTTTATCATTCATAAAAAAATTAAGGTTAATTATGTATTCTTTTCCATGTAGGATGAGGGAATGCAGAAAAAGCAGGGTGGCCGTATGTCAGCAAAACCTGAAAATCAGGGAAAAGTCAGGAAATTTTATTGATAAGGTGAAATCAGGGAGAAGTCAGGGATTTGAAAAAAAAAATCTTGCAAAAGTCAGGGAATTTTTATAAGAGGTACTTTGAATTACTGTAAAGGATGATAAAATTGAAATTTATCAATTTTTAATTTCAAATTGATTTACTCCGTTTATAAAAGATTCTATGTAAAACTGTTACAGAATTAAGATTCTGATCTTTGAAAATTAATTGTCAGGGAAAAATGAGGGATTTTCAAAAATGTAGTTTTTCGAATACCCTGATATAATATCCTTTTCAGTCATTTATTTGTCTTGTATTTCTATTTCTATTTTTCTTTTTGCAGTTCCTTCCTTCTGACAATTATATTTTTAGTTAAAAACATTATTACTTGGTTGAAAATTCAACTATTTTTTTGAAACGTTGTCTTTTTGTTTGAAAAATTCATCTGCTTCAGTATAAATTGCATTTTTTTTGGATGAAACTGCAACAGTTTGGTTGAAAATTTATCATCTTTGGTTGAGGATTCAACTATTTTGTTGAGAATTCTTCTTTCTTGGTTGAACCCAACTTTTTTACATTCTCATTCTAATGAGAAGGTATTGGTTTTATGTAAAATTTGACATAGTCGGTTTTCATCAAATCTCCACGTTTTGAGACCCCCTGAGCTAGAAAAAACGATTTTTACCAAGGTGTCTGTCTGTCTGTAGTCTGTCTGTCTGTCTGTAGCCACGATAACTTTAGAAAAAATGATCAGATTTAATTGAGCTTTGGCACACTTTTTTATGGCCGAAAAATAGAGAACGAGTTCGTTAACCAGCTATTTTGGATGAAAATCCAAAAAGTGAGCACATTTTGAAAATTGTTGAGACCACTTTTTTTGAAGATTTGAAAATTCTATGTACGGTTATTAGTAGTACGCAAAATGACGAACAAAATATTCTTATGACTTTTCGTAATGAAAAAAAAAATTACTGGAGTTATAGCATTTTCAAAATTCCAAAAAACAAACGAAAATGAACATTTTAGGCCGAAAAACGCACGATATGAAAAAAAGTCAAGAGGAGAAAAACGTTGATTCCTGAACACCCTATAATATTTTCATAACAACTTTTTGAATTTTTTGAAAAATAAAAAATTCAAATTTTGATCGCACAAAAAATTAATGAAAAATCAAAAAAGCTATTTTGCTGTCAAACTATGCAAGATACCAGAAAAGATGATCTCACCAAAATTATGCACCTAAAAAAGATCTACAAATTTCTTATCATTCACTTTTTCATATGACGCGTAGTTTTTGTTTTATTCGTAAAAAACAGCATTGAAAATAGAAAAATCAAATTTTCCGACGAATATTACCAGCTACGAAAAAATGACTGAAACAAAATTTGTTCATCCAAGGAAGAGGTACAAATTTGTTGTGACTTGTGTTTCGATAGGATGCGTGGTTTTTGTTTTATTCGTGAAAATAACATTGACAGTAAAAAAAATCAAATTTTTGAAAAAACAATGCAAGGTACGAAAACATATAAATGAACAAAAATTGTGCATTCAAAAAAGACTTACACACCCGTAATCAATTTTTGTGGTAAGAATATATTCAAAATGAAAAAATTAACTTTTTTGATAAACGGCACAAGCTAATATAAAATGTTAACTAATAAAATTTGTCGCCTGAATTATATCATTACTTTTCATTTGAAATCAAATACAAATTTAGTAATTTGTATATGAAGAACATATAAAACGAAGCACAAAGTGCGCGCTCAGTGTATTTACCAAATCGCACGCCGTAAGTGCGCTCAAACTTTTTTGTTTCTATCATACGGTTCAAATGATTTTCAAATCAAATATCGAGCGCGAAGCGCGACTGTCTGGATGAGAATGTGTTCCTTAAGGTCGATAGAACCTTGAGTAAATAAAGTTCCTTTTCATTCTAAAATAAAAACAAATTTAACAATCACTTAATATGTAGAGGTTTTGATAATTTTATAATATTTGCAAACAAACTTTTTCTTTTCATCGAAGTCGAACACGAAGTTCAAAAATCTAGAAGAGCCGACATAAAGAGCGATGTAAATACGCCCGAGCGCGTAGCGCGAGGTGAATACATAATCGAGCGCGAAGCGCGAGATCCAAAAGTCGCGCGCCCTAGGCGCGCTCAAACTTGCGAGCGAAGCGAGCCGTGCGATGAGAATGTGCCTGCTAAGCGGGCAGATTTTTTTATTTACAATTGACATGTATATCTTGTTTGAAATTGCTATTACATTATTTGTTGAAATGTTATCTTCTTTGGTAGAAAATTAAACTACTTAGTTAAAGGTTAACACACTTTGTTAAAAAATTATTCTTTTGTTGAAAATTCATCATTTTAGTTAAAAATTTATCTCTTTAGTTGAAAACTTAACTATTTCATTGAAAGTTTTTTTTTGCTTAAAATGAGAGCGTAACTTTTCCATTGTCGGTTGAAAATTGATCTTTTTTACTTGAAAATTCAACTAATTGTTCGAAAGTTCATGTATTTTGTGGAAAATTCGTCTTTTTTGGTAGAAAATTAATCGTCTTGATTTAAATATCGTCTTTTTGTTTTTAAAATTCATCTCTTTTGGTAGAAATGTAATATTTTTTTGGTTCAAATATCAATTATTGCATTTTTTGTTGAGATCTTATCTTTGTAGCTTGAAAATTCAAGTATTTGCTTTAAAATTCAAGTATTTTATGAAAAATTTAATTATTATATTATACATTCAACTCTTCTGTTGAAATTCAACTATTTGGTGGAAAGTTCAACTATTTTGTCTAAAGTTCATCCCTGATGCTTCTAAGTTAAACTATTTAGTCATAAATGCAACTGTTGTGTTAAATTGTTTTTTTGAAAATTCAACTTTTTTTATTGAAACAAACTTCCTTGTTAATAATTTATCTTTCTGGGCTCAAAAGTCAACTATTTTCTAAAAGATTTGACTTTTTAGCTCTAAAATGCTTGAAAATTAAACTATTTGGTTGAAAACGCTACTTTTTTGGTTGAATTTTAATAATTTATTTTTTTAAATTCGATTGGTTTGTCAAAATTCAATCTTTGTACGTAGAAAATGCAAATATTTGTTAAAAATTGAACTATTTTGTTGAAAATTTAATTATTTTGTTTAAGATTTCACTATTTTGCTAAAATGATCTTTTTGATTAAAAATTTAACTGTTTTGTTGAAAATTCTTCCCTTTGAATAAAAGATTCATTTTTTTGGTTGAAACAAATAAGCAAATTTCATATTTTTAAATTTTAATCAGAATTTATTTTATTCCTTTTATAAAAAAATTTTGTTAGAAATATTTCAAGATTAGAGTGCTGGTCTTCGAATATTAATGGTCAGGGAAAATAAAACTTGTTTATGGAAAAATCAGGGAAATGTCAGGGAATTTGGAAAATGAAATTTTTCGGCTACCCTGAAGAAGTGATGGTATCGGTAGGTAGAAAAAAGTGTTTTTTTATAAATTATAAAAATTATCATGAAATAAAAATTATCTCCCCTGCTGTCTTTTTGCGATTGGAATCAGTGCCAATTAGGGTACTTCTGGTTGTATGCATTGAAGGTCACGCACGTGCGTGATCGTGCATTTTTCTGCATGCATGTTCTTAAGATAAAGGCGTGTTTGTAACACGCAAGTGCCGTCGAAGATCTCGTTACCGGCGATCATTAAGGTTTGACATGAAAGGGAGATATTCTTCCAAAAGAAAGTGAAGATTCCAGTAACGAGGGTTCAATAACACAAACGGAAATAGTTTTATTTAAATTAGATGAGAGGATGGGAGTTCTGACGAGCTAGACTAGTCAGACACCTTTATAAGATGCGTTTGAACTGAGAAGCGTTTTGAGCCTGTTTTTTTTTAAATTTAGCTAGTGATGCATTCCAAACAATTTTGCGAAAATTCGAGATTTTCTTGAAACATGTTCAAAGGAACTAAACAATTAAGCAATATCGAGAATCCTAAAAAAACGGGATCTCGAGTCGAGAATCTCGAAATTTTTATTCAAAATTCTCGATCTCCATGAAGTTTTGGGTTTACCGGAACATGTTTGAAGAAAATCTCGAATTTTCTTGAAAACTTCTCGAATGCATCACTATTTTTAGCTAATTTCACAAGATGCCCTCTAAATAAGAGGAGATAGCTGTTTTTATTATATATCTATTTCTATAAAAAGCGTTCAGACTTTTTTACGCAGGAAGAATTTTGAGCTAGTCAATGACCTTCGTAAGATGCGTTCGAATTGAGAAGCGTTTTGAGCTTTTTTCACAGAAAATATTTGTAGCTACTGGTCCATTCGAGACAAGTTCGAGAAAATTCGCGATTTTATTTAAAGATGTTCCAATGAACTAAACAATTAATGAAGACCGATAATCTTTAAACAAATTGCGGAGTTCAAATCGAGAATCTCGAAAATTTTTATTCGATATTCTCGATTCGAAAATCTCGATTTTTCTTGTAAACTTCTCGAATGCATCACTAATTCTAATAATTTTACAAGATGTTCTCTAAATTAGAGGAATTAGCTGTTTGTATTATACATCTATTTCTATAAGAAGCGTTCTAAGATACTTTAATAAGAATCGGTTAGACCTTTTTAAGCAAGAAGAATTTTGAGCTAGTCGGACAACTTCATAAGATGCGTTCGAACTATAAAAAACATTTTGAGCTTTTTTCACAAAAAAACATTTTTGGCTAGTGATGCATTTGATATGATTTCGATAAAATTCGAGATTTTATTCAAAAATGTTTCGATGAACTAAACAATTATTGAAGATCGAGAATGAAAAAAATCAGGATCTCGAGTCGAGAATCTCGAAAAAATTCTAAATTCTCGATCTCCATGAAGTTTTGAAATTACCTGAACATGTTTTAAGAAAATTTCCAATTTTCTCGAAAACTTCTCGAATGCATCACTATTTGTAGCTCACTTTACAAGATGCCCTCTAAATCAGAGGAGTTTGCTGCTTTTATTATACATCTATTTCTATAAGAAGCGTCCTGAACTACTTTTACAAGAACCATTTAGACCTTTTTGCGGAAAAAGAATTTTGAGCTAGTCAGACACCTACACAAGATGCGTTTGAACTAGGAAGCGTTTCAAACTTTTTCACACTAAAAATTTTAGCTACTAATGCATTCGAGGCGATTTCGAGAAAATTCGAGATTTTATTCAAAAATGTTCCGATGAACTAAACAATTATTGAAGATTGAGAATGAAAAAAATCAGGATCTCGAGTCGAGAATCTTGAAAATTTTTTAGATTCTCGATCTCCATGAAGTTTTGAAATTACCTGAACATGTTTTAAGAAAATTTTCAATTTTCTCGAAAACTTCTTGAATGCATCACTATTTGCAGCTCACTTTACAAGATGCCCTCTAAATCAGAGGAGTTTGCTGATTTTATTATACATCTATTTCTATAAGAAGCGTCTTGAACTCCTTATACAAGAACCATTTAGACCTTTTTGCGCAAAAAAAATTTTGAGCTAGTCAGACACCTACATAAGATGCGTTTGAACTAGGAAGCGTTTCAAACTTTTTTCACACAAAAAATTTTAGCAACTAATGCGTTCGAGACGATTTCGAGAAAATTCGAGATTTTCTTCAAATATGTTCAAAGGAACTAAACAATTAGGGAAGATCGAGAAACTGAAAAAAATCGGGATCTCTGGTCGAGAATCTCGAAACTTTTATTCCAAATTTTTAGAAAAATTCTTAAGTAACTATTTTTAGCTAATTTTACTAGATGCCCAGAGTTCTACTTTCAGATAGTTGCTACTTTTATCATGGATCTGTTTCTATAAGCAGCGGTCTGAGCTAGTTGGAAATTTTTAAACCTTTTTAAATTAAAAAAGAATTTAGACCTTTTCGCGCAAGAAGAATTTTGAGCTACTTGGACACATTTATAAGATGCCTTTAAACCGAGAAGCGTTTTGAGCTTTTTTCTCAAAAAGATTCTTAACTGCTGATGCATTCAAGAAGATTTCGAGAAATTTCGAGATTTTATTTGAACAAGTTCAGATGAACAAACAATTAATGAAGATCGAGAATCTTTAAAAAATGTTCGGAATCTCGAGTTGAGAATCTGAAAATTTTTCATTTGAGATTGAATGATTGAATTTGATTTCCATGAAGTTTTGTGCTCACCTGAGCATGTTTCAAGAAAATCTCGAACTTTCCCGAAAACTTCTCTAACATATCACTATTTTTAGCTAATCTGACAAGATGTCCTCTAAATCGGAGGAGTTAGCTGTTTTATTATACATCTATTCCTATAAGAAACGTTTAGACCTTTTTATGCATTCGAGACGATTTCGAGAAAATTCGAGATTTTCTTGAAACATTTTCCAAGGAACTAAACAATTAAGGAATATTGCGAATCCTAAAAAAAAATCGGGATCTCGAGTCTTTCTGAGATTTTGGTAAGAATCGTTTTGAGCTACTTTTACAGGAAACGTCCTGAGCTGGTTTTTTAGTCTTATAAGAGGCGTCTTGAGCTAGGTTATATAAGAAACTTTCTAAATGACTTTTACCAGAAGCCTGCTAAGCCTTCTCAACTAATTTTAAGAGATGCTTTCTGAGCTACTTTACAAGGCGTTATAAATCATAAAACTAAACTAATTTGTTCAGTTTCACAAGATGCGTTCTGAGCTACTTTCTATAAGAAGCGTTCTGAATTACTTTTACAAGAAGCGTTCTAAGTTACTTCTATAAGAAACCTTTTCAGCTTTTATCACAAAAGAGCGTTCTGAGCTACTTTTACAAGAGGCCTTTTAAGTCATTGGAACTGAGCTACTTTTCATATGAACATACTTCTATAAGAGGCTTTCTAAACTAACTTACAAGCAGCATTCTTAGATGTACTTTTTTCATAGATCTACATCTACAATAAGCTTTCCAGCTGATTTTACACAAAGGTTTTGATCTACTTTTACAAGAAATATTCTAAGCAACTTTTATATGAAACATTCTGAGGTACTTTTTCAAGTAGTTTTCTGGGCTGCTTTTATGAGAAGCATTCTGAGCTTCTTTCATAATACATTCAACTCCTGATATAAGACCGGTTTCGGGCATGCCTTGTCTTATCTTTCGACACCAATCGGGGGAATTAAAACATAAACAGGCAGCGCCGCATGATCAGTTAGATTTAGACGCATGCCGCAACCTGATGCAACTAAAGCGCCGAGTGTGCGGCCCTCGAGCTTTTTGTCACGCTTGACTTAGCACATTCTCCCTTTTCGCCCTGCGGCTCCTCTCATTACGAAACTACGAAGGCCATCAGTTCTAGGAATGGCGTAAACTGGAGGGTCTTATATTGGGAGCTGAGTAGTTTTACAGAGTCAGAGTATTCAGCTACTTTTAGTTCAGATCTAATTCTATAGGAAGAGATGTGATTTGCATTTTCAGTAAACGTTCTGAACTGCTTTTACAAAATGCATCCTGAGTCAGAGAAATGAGTAGCTTTAGTTATAAATTTATTTCTATAAAAATCGCTCTGAGCTACGTATACCAGAAGCGCTTTGAGCTTTTTTCTCAAAACTTATTTTGAGCTACTTTTACAAGAAGCGCACTCAGGGTCTTTCGCAACAGGTGTACTGAAACGGGAAGCCAATTTTTTCAAATTACTATTAAACTATTAAATTTATTGTTTAATTCAATCTTCACCAATTTTACTCTGATAAAAATTTTTTGTTAGAAAATTCTCTTTTTTCTTTATCCGTCGAATGTTTTTGCTTATGAAAAAAAATTAATGTCCCCAAAACTGTTGTGCCAATACTTAGTTTAAGCCATCGTGCACTTGTGAAATTTTGAAAGGGAACGAATATTTCACTCTAAATAAAAATAATTTGAGTTTTTTGAAAAAGTTTCTTCCTCTCCGTTTTGCCCCAAGGGCAGGGAAAAACGGGGATCAATTGAAAACATTACCAACAGTTGATTTTTAAGAAATTTAATGTTGAAAAATGTGTTTTTATATGATCATACATATCGTAGATAGTCAAAATAAAAATTGATAATAAAAATTATTCTAATGTAAACTTTACACACAAAACTTGTTTACTTCTTTACTGTGCGCGGACTGGAGGTCAGCCTCGACATCCCTTGGCCACCATTGGTATTTTGGTTGCAGGACGGCTACGGCCGTTTTCCTTTCGTAATTGCTCACCATCCTATAACAAATGCGTTGATTATGAGTGCATTTTTTTATTATGTTAAGGAACCTAATATCTTTCCCGTTTTTCTCCTCCCCGTTCTGCCATCAAGGTATATTTTTGATCAACATAGTACTGCGCAGTCACAATTGAAGATTTCATCATGAACGAAAACTCAATTTGTTCATGGAAAGGTATACTTTCACACAGTCTAACTTGTTCTTACATTTCATTCAATTTTCTTATACTTACTTGGGTTTTAAAATCGGAAAAATGTTCGACGGACGCTCTAAAATGAGGTTCAAGGAGGTCGCGGCACTAAGCGTCGGAAGTGATAAATTTTGGAAAGCTCACTTTTTGCATTAAAAAAATGGTTAAAATTGCAATTAAGAAAAATGTGCATAAAAGAAATAGGTAAAAAATTCCGGCAGTAGGAATCGAGCGCAGACTTGCCGGTTACAAACTCAGAGCGTCACAGCCAGACCTAATTGGGATTCAGAGACTCTTGCTTCACAGCCTATGCAAAGTTCGTGAAATTTTTTAAGGCCGTATCTATCTGCTTTTGCTGAAAAGTGCATTATACTAATTATATAGGTAAGAAGAAGCTTTTTTCGGAAGAAAAGTTCGGGTTTTTCCGTTTCCTCTCTTGTTGTATTTTTATATTCTCATCATTTATGATGGAATGTCTTAGATTCATGTGATTTCAGACCTATCCAGTTTTCGTCAATTCTCGACGTTTTGAGACCCCCTGAGTCAGATGAAATAATTTTTACTTAAATCCCTGTCTGTCTGTCTGTTATCTG
This sequence comes from Andricus curvator, assembly GCA_932195095.1. NCBI lineage: Eukaryota > Metazoa > Arthropoda > Insecta > Hymenoptera > Cynipidae > Andricus > Andricus curvator. Next base: position 250,325 of record CAKNYM010051761.1, on the reverse strand, counting down.
ACGACGCCATTACTTTCAAAAGAATTTTCTAATTTAAATTTCCTTTTGCACACTGGCTTGTCATCCAAAAAGACGGGTCAAGTTCATTAGCCAGCCTTCTTCTGTCAATATTGGCCAAAATCGATTGCGAAGCACGAGGTACGTGATGAGAATGTGTCCGTTAAGGCCAAAGGAGCTTTAACAAAAGAGAATTCACAATCACCAAATTACAGTTGTCGATGCTTTCACCTTTAATTTTAAATGATCTGTGCAAAAATGTAGAGGAAATACAAAGACCGAGCGCAAAGCGCGAGAACCAACAGTCCCTTTTTCGTGTATTTTCACGCTCGTTACATATTTTTAGTCACTTTGAAACATATTTGTCACAAATTGGGACTTAATTTCACTTTTGCGGTAAATAACAATTGAATTGGACATGCGAGTAATGCATTCGTAGGACTACGTGTCCAGCAGTCAGTGCTGCGTAAATTAGGTATATGCAGGAGTAGTAAATCGAGTCGTGCACGAATGAATATGAATCTCATATTCTCGCGCTTGGACGAGACGCATGTCGTTGCAGAAACAGCAGCGCAGCTGTAATGGTGATGGATTCCCTTCGCAAATAGCTCAGGACTTGCATAAATTACAATCCTGATTACACCTGTGAGTCACTCATGCATCATCCTAAAAATTCTTAATATACCGAAAAAACCATCCATCATAAGGGGGCATCCATAAACTTCGTTACAAATTATGGTTTATGTTTACCCCCCCCCCCCCTCCCTCGTGTCCCATCGTTAGCCGAAAATGTTCTCAAAGTAGGGAAAATAAAGTGATATTTTACGAAAATGGGGGAATACTACACTGTTAGAAAAATCTCTACTAAATTTAGTATAATGTAATGGAAGCAAAAATGCACAACATGAAATTAAATTTAGTATACCAGCGTACAGTAAATTTAGTATATTTATACTGAATTTAGTACACGCGTATACTGAATTTCATATACGTGTATACTAAATTCAGTATGAATATACTAAATTTACTGTACGCTGGTATACTAAATTTAATTTCATGTTATGCATTTTTACTTCCATTACATGTATACTAAATTTAGTAGAGATTTTTCTAACAGTGTAGGGGGATTAATTCTTTTAAATACAATTAATGTACATATCATATTGAATTCAATACGAAATGCTAGAAGTTCCAAAGATTTCAAGTCGTAATATATTGCATTTTAAACAAAATAGTTGAATCTTCAACCCATAGAGAAGAATTTTCAAAAACAAAAAAATTGTTTTCAACCAAACAGTTGCAGTAGCAATTACATAATTGAACTTTTAACCAAATACTGAAATTTTGAAGCCAAAAGACGAATTTGTCGAAGACAGTTAAATTCTTAACAAAAATAGTATATTGTGCTACAAGTTGAAAAAGCGAGAGATTTAAAACGAGTGTGAAGTTAGCTAACCGAGCGGAGCGAGGGTGGCTATCACACGAGTTTTAAATCGTCGCTTTTTCAATGTGTGGGACACGATACTTTTTCTATAATTTGTTAAAAAGTGCTAGTTTTTGTTAACCTGTTTTTTGTGTAAAAAGAAGGCGATTTTTTGTCGATTGACGCAACAATGACAATGGCAATTATCAAAACCATGGCAATAATATGGCAGTAATAATAAGCTGGTTCTCACAATTGAATAGTTGGCCCATAAAGTTGAGGGCTTCAAAACTTCCGATTTTTCGTGAAAAAAACCAAGCACAGTATTTTCGGAGAAACTGACGGTGTTTTTTTGCTTTTGCCAAGTGACAAAAGTACATACAAAATACACAACTCGAGACTTTTCAGGAAATTGCTTTTAGGTTAGGGACGACAGTCGGAAAATAGAATGAAGTTGGCTGCGCACGATGCACGAGTCCACCCGAGGCAGCACGAACCCACCCGAAATAACATTTACTTTTTCCACTGTGCCTCACTTTTATCACTGTCCATTTACTTTTTCCACTGCATCTGTCCACTTTTGTCACTGTTGCCCGGAAAGGTCGGCACTGCGCATGCGCCACGTCATCGAGCAAAAATCGGTAACTTTTTACACCAAAAACAGGTGGAAAAACTGGCAATTTTTCGCGAATTATAGAAAAAGGTAATTTTTAAGCAGTAAAGATGACTTTTTCACTATAGAAGATCTATTTTCAATCCAAAAGGACGAATTTTTGACAAAACGGTTGAATTTTCGGCAAATAATATGACTAACAAAATAGTTGAATTTTTAACCAAATTGTTGAATTTTCAAACCAAAAAGAAGAACGTTTTATAAGTCAGTTGAATTTTCAACAAAAAAGTATATCTTGAACGATGAAAAATGAATTTTCAGACAAGAAAGATGACTTTTCTAGCATAAAAGATGAATTTTCACCAAAGCAGTTGAATTTTCGACGAAAAAAGATGACTAACGAAATAGTTAAATTTTCAACAAAATAATTAAATAAGCTGAATTTTGAACCTACAAAGATGAAGTTTTAACCGAGAAGATACATTTTATACCATAAGACGAACTTTTAACAGAATATATGAATTTTCAATCAAATAGTTAAATTTTCAAACGAAAAAAGATGAATTATTATCAAACAAATAATGTAATTTTCAACCAAAAAGATTAATTTTCTACCAAGAAGATCAATGTTATACAACAAAGACGAATTTTCAATAAGCCACAAGAATTTTTAACCAAATAGTCGTATTTTTAACTAGAAAATATCAATTTTCAACCAAAAATGAAATAGTTCCATTTTTTTACATTGAAATTTTTTTTACGAAACAGTGGAATTTTTAACCCGAAAATATGATTTTTTCTAACCAATACATTTTCTTCTAAACAGTAAAATTTTCAAATAAGTATTTTAATTTCTAAGTAAATATTTTAATTTTTAGCCAAATAATTAAAATTTCTACAAAAATAGTAAGATTTTTGGCCAAATAGATGAATTTTCAACTCAAAAGTTAATTTTCAGTTGAATAGATTTTTGACAAAATTGTTAAATTTTTACGCCAAATAGGTGAATTGACGAAAGAGTTCATTTTTTAACCAAACATATGAATTTTTAATCCAAAAGTGAATTTTTAATCATGATTTTTTTTTCTACCAAATTTTTTAATTTTCAAGCCAAAGGAGAATTTTCTGCAAAAAAAGGTGCCTTTTCAACCCAAAAATAGGAATTTCCAAAAAAAATACAATTACTACATAATGTGATTAATCTTTTACCAGAAAATACGAATTTTCAACCAAATAGTTGAATTTTCAACCAAAATAGTTAAATTCTCAGCTAATGAAATAAATTTTCAACCCAAAAGTGAATTTTCAATTAAATAGATTTTTGACACAATTGTTACATTTTTAAACCAAATAGGGAATTTTCTACAAAAATATTGAATTTTCAGCACATAAATTAATTTACAACTAAATAGTTGAATCTTCAACTAACACGATGAATCTTCAACCAAACAGTTGCAATTTTAGCCAAAAGGGATAAATTTTCAACAAAAAAGATTAATTTTCCACCTTAAACCAAAATTTCAACAAAATACATACATTAGGATAAATTTTCAACCACATAATTGAGTTTTTATCTAAAAAGAATACATTTTTAACCAGAAATAAAGTAGCTAAATTTTCAGTTTAAAAAATTAATTTTCAACCAAAACTGAAATGAATTTTGGATATTAAAAAACCAGTTCAGATATTTTTTTAAAGTTAAAATTTTAGGCAAGGAGAAGAATCTTCAAGGAAGAAATGCGTTTTCAACAATGTAGTTAAAAAAAATTGTTAACCAAAAATAGTTGGACTTTCTTATTAGGTTTCTTGGAAACAGGGAAAAAGAAAAGAATTCTCGGTTTATCTTTCGCAAAATTGGTTAAAATTTGTTAAAATTCATCATCAGGAAAGGGGCTATTCAAGTATTACGTAAGCATTCGTGGGGGGAGGGGGTGTCTAAATAGATGCTTATTGTTGTATATTCGTAATGCAAAACTATGCTTACAATAGGGGCGGGGGGTCAAGAATAGGGAAAATTATGCTTACGTAATACTTGAACGGCCCCAAACGTACCAAACGTTATCTAAGTTCGTAACGTTACTTCCATTAACTCCCCCCCCCCCCTGCCTTGTTACCAATCGTAGTTTTTGGCGCGACCCCCTTAAAAGAAACAAAAATCTGAATATTTCTTTTAAAAACGTCAAGGATCCTAAAAATATTTAAAAAATTTTGATTAGTTGATAATTAAATCACTGAAAATAAAGCTAAACTTCTTTTCCAACAGCAGACTTTTTTAAATGGAAAAAAAAAGTTCGATAAATTTTCCCCATCCCTCTTGTATAAACAACGTTAAAAATCGCTTCATAAAACTCGATTGCTTTGAGCGTGAAAGCATTCACGGAAAAAAAGTTCGATTGAGTTTTCCTAGCACTTTATCTTTCATAGGTTATTCCGAAAATGAACGCATCCACTCCCTCATGAACGAAAAGCCTTTTTCTCCCGTTTTCGCGACTTTCGTGTATGGCGCCATTGTAAAAGTTGTTACAAAAGCCAATTTAATAATTGTTACAAAAGCCTACAGGTTGTCAGGTTTTATTGTTTTAGGGAGAAAGAGTGAAACACAGAGGCGCCAATCGCGTAGCGCATTTTTCAGAAAAGCAAGCGATATATGCTACTGGCGGTTCTAGAATCTACAGTGGCGCTATCTATCCTGTTGTTTGGCTCATGTATGGAAACGCACGTCTCTCTCATTGTTTGCTTTTTTCCCGGATGTTTGACATAGCAACTGCCCCTATTGCCCCTCAACTCCCGATCGCCAGGGTCAGTGTTTTTAATTGTAAAACTTATCCAATTAATGCGAGCGAGCCGAGCAAACCATAGAATAAATTGTCCGCTTACCCCCTCAACCTCCTTTCATACCCATCGTTCGATCGCTAATGAGTGCGCATTCAGCCAAGACAATGGCTGGCAACTTTTCTTTGTGTTAATTAATGGAATAACATCATGGGGAACTGTACTGAAAAAGGGTCTAAAAGTTTTGAAAATGGATGTTTATATATGTTTCTGTGTTGAAGAGTTGGCAAAAATGCATCAAAATTTGAATATTAGTTGACGGATATGTTTATTAAAATAAGGAAATAAGGTGAATCTATTTACATTACAAAATTTAAGATAAAAGAACATAAGAAATGCTCTAGCTTCTTGCAAAAGTAGCTCAGAAAGTCACTTGCAAACTTATTTCAGAACCCTTCTTCTAAGAGTAGCTGAGAAATTTTCTGAAAAAATAGCTTAAAAATCTTCTGGCTAACGTAGGTCCAATGATCAAATCAAGAGCGCTTCTTGTAGAATTATTTAAATAATAATTTTATCCCAAAAGCATCTCAGAACGCGTCTTAAAAACGTAGCTCAGAATATTTCGTGAAAAAATAATTTAAACGCTTCTTGAGATCGAAACGCTTTTTCTAAAACAAGCTCAGAACGTTTCTTAAAAACATATTTTAAAACACTCAGAACGCTTCTTTTAAACTGAGCTAAAAATATTTGTTGGGAAAAGTAGCACCGAACGCTTCCTGTAAACTCAGCTAAGAAATATTTGTTCCAAAAAGTACCACACAACGCGTCTCGCAAGTGTAGCTCAGAACGTTTCTTTCAAAATAGCTCGGAAATTCTCTTGAAAAAATAGTTTAGAACGCTTTTTGCAAATGTAGATCTGAACGTTCATAACATTTCTTGCAAAATTAACTCAGAATGTTTCTTTAAAATGTATCTCAGAAAGCTAAGGACGCTTTTTGTAGAATTAGATAAACAATCATTCAATTATAAAAGTTGCTCACAACGCGTTTTGAAAACGTAGCTCATAACGCATCTTGAAAAAATAGCTTCTACAAAACTAACCCAGAACGTTTCTTGAAGTTTTATCTAAGAACTTCGTCTTGCTAACGTAATTCAAAACGTTTTTTTGAAAAGTAGCGCCGAACATCTTCTAACAAAGGTATCTTAAAACGCAAACTTAGCGCATAACGCATCTTGCAAACGTAGCTCAGAACGTTTACTGAAAAATTAGCGCTGAACGTATCACGAAAACATATCACAGAATACTCAGGACGTTTCTTGCGAAAGTAGCTCAGAAAAATATTTACAAACGTATCTCAGAATGTTTCTTGAAAAGTTGGTTCAGAACGCTTCTTGTGCAAGAAGCTAAGACAGTTTCCTAAAAAAAAAAAAATAGCTTACAAACATTCCACAAAAAGTAGGTTTGATGATCATATGTCATCTCTCTAATTACCTCATAAAACCTCTTTGAAAATTAGTTTAGAATGCTTCTTGCAAAAGTAGATCCAAACGTTCATAACAATTCTTTTGCAAAATTATCTAAAGATGTTTCTCAAACATGTATTTCAGAACACTAAGGACGCTTCTTGTAAAATTAGCTTAACAATAATTTTTTTTAAAGTAGCTTAAAATGCGTCTTGCAAATTTAGCTCATAACGCATCTTCTTCAAAAAAAAGAACGCTTCTTGCAATTGTAGATCCGAAAGCTTTTTGCAAAACTAGCTCAGAACGCTTCTTAAAACCGTATTTGAGAACCCTTGAAACGCTTCTTGTAAGCTTAGCTAAAAAATATTCTTTTGAAAAAGTAGTGCAGAACGCGTTTTGAAAGTGTAGCTCATAACGCTTCTTTCACAATAGCTCAAAAAGCCTCATAAGAATTAGTTTAGAACGCTTGTAGTAAAATCAGCTTGAATATTCGTTTTCTTTTAAAGTAGCACAGAACGCGTCTTAAAAACGTAGCTCATAATGCTTCTTGAACAAATAGTTTAGAATGCTTTTTGCAAACGTAGATCTGAACGCTCGTAACTCTTTTTGAAAAACTACCTCACAACGTTTCTGAAAAACGTATCTCAGAATCGACGGGATGATTTTTTCAAAAAATAGCTCAGAAAATCACTTGCAAACGTATCTCGAAACGCTTCTTGAAAAGGTAGCTCAGAACGCTTCTCATACAAGAAGCTGAGAAAGTTTCCTGCAAACGTATATCAGGACGCTCTGGATGCTTCTATGAAAAATATTTCTTATAAAAGTAGATCAGGACGCCCCTTATATAAGTAAGGCTGAAAAAGTAGCTCTGTTTTCTGACTTATAACGACTTGTGAGGTAGCTCAAAGGACTTTTTGTTAAGTAGTTGGAAACGCTTTGGGTAGAAAGAACTCTCAAAGCTTCTCGTAAAAATAGATCTGAACGCTTCTTTTAAAAGTAGTTGATAACACTTCTGGTAAAAGCAACTCCGAACGCTTCTTATGGAAGTATCTTAGAACGCTTCTTGCCAAAATAACTTAGAACGATTTTTGTAAGAGCATATAAAAATACTTCTTTCAAAAATAGCTCAAATCACTAATTGTGAAAAAGCTCAGAGCGCTTCCTATAAAAGTGCTTCAAAACTCTTCGTACAGAATTAGCTTGATAATAAAAGCAGCTCAATATTCTGATTCAGTAAACCTCTTGAGAAATCAGCTCAAAATATTTCTTGTAAAAATATTGCAGAAGCTTCTTTCAAAATAGCTCAGAAAGCCTCTTGAAAGATAGTTTAGAACGCTTCTTGTGAATGTAGACACAAACATTTAAAACGCTCAGAATACTTCTTATAAAATTAGCTAGACATTTTTTCTTACAAATTGAGCACAGGTCGTGTCTTGCAAATGTAGCTCAGATCGTTTATTGTAAAAGTAGTGCATAAGGTTTATTGCAAACGTATTTTAGAAATTCTTCAGTAAAAATAGCATAGAAAGCTTCTGGCAAATGTATCTGTGAACGCTTATGACGCTTCTTACAAAATTGTTCAAGAAACCTCTTGAAAAATCGGTTTTAAACGCGTTTTGCAAATGTAAGATCCAATTTTTCATAACTCTCTCTGCAAAATTATGTAGCTCAGAAAGTTTCTTGTAAAATTATGTAAGAAATTTCCTTGTAAAAGTAGATCAGAACTTTTATAGTAATAGCGGCTTCGAAAGCTTTCAACTCTCCTTGATAAAGCTCAGAAGGCTCAGAACGCTTCTTGTGAGATTAGCTCAGAACTCTTATGCCAAAACAGCTCCGAATTTTCACAGCGATTCTTTCTAAATAGCTCAGAAGGCTCTGCACACTTCTTATGTCTGATAAGTAGCTCAATCCTCTGGTACGAAATGCCAATAGAAAACACTCACTCAATTCTGCAAGCGAGTTAATGAAACATCAAGTGTTAGGCTCTCTCTAAAAAATTTTGATTTCCGTGAGTGCACACAAGCCTTTCTTTCAGTTTGGTAAATTACAGAAGGTGCATTCAGATTAAGCTTTTCGCTGGCCTTTGGCTCTGATGTTTGCTTAGTGGCTCTCCAAACCCTCATCGTCTTTTTCCCTCCTTCTCGTTCTCTCAAGGCATGCATCAATTAATACCCGACGGTCGCTCTCGTATATTTTTTCCCACTTGGCTTTCATAAAAAGTTTGCGAAAAAAAAATGCGAAAAACGTGATGCAAATTAATTTTAAAATAATTAATCAAACATTCTTCTGTTTGCCTTGTTTTTAAATACTTTGCATCGTATTTAATATTATTCGAAAGTTTAACCACTTATTTTGCAAAAAATTCTTCTAGTTCGGAAAATTAAGATCGAGGACAAATGTGGGAATAGAAACTAGATGAGTAACCATCTTTAATGTTGGTTTTTTCTCCCCTCTTTATCCTACATACACTTTGGCACTTGGCCAGTAAAAACGAAAGACCTGAAAAACGTATTCCACTGTGTTCGTAACGTAAAAAATACCACGCTTTTATGGCAAATGCGTAACGAATTCCATGGATGGTCCACGAGACCAACTAAGTGGACCTATTCAGGAACATGAAATTAGTCACCGCTCGACGCTATCTGCCTTGTCCTCTTTTCATAACCAGGGATGTCCTCCATGTTTCACAGAACCTGCTCCAATCATCCAATTAAAATTTCTTTTTTATACATGCATACATTGTTTCCATTAAGTAGATGCATCTTCTTAAAGAAAATGAAACAATTTCCTTTGAAAAGATTTATTTTATCTTGAGAAAATGCATCTTTCTCTTTAAAAACGCTATCATGAATATTTTTACCAAACATGTATATGGTGTGTTGTCTATTCTTAAAGAAAAACAAACTTTTTATACATCATACGATTGATGGAAGCTTTGATTCAAACAACAAAAAGTAAATCTGAAAGGGGAAAATGGTAGTACACACGGCACTGCATTTGTATATTCATGTGTGTGGAAAGGGCTAAGTACGTAGGCGACTGATGAACGTGTTCAACGGATACGGGGTAATAGCGGTCAGCTATTAAAATAATTTATGCGATTTTATTGTGTGTTGAAAGCTTGGCAAGCTTCGCACTTATTTTTCCGGATTTGCTTCAGTGACATTAAATAACCAGAGTCCAAGATTTTCCTTTCATATTTTAAGATGATAAATTTATATCTTAACATTTCCCAAAATAATAATACATCCTTGGAAATGATCTAGTTTTGGAGTATAAATTCGGATCAGAAGGTGACGAGCTCTGCATGGTTTCGATATCTTGTTAATGAATCCTAATTGTACTACATGTCCTGAATCAGGACTTTGGTGGTTGCAATGATGGAAGGGAGATCGATGAGCCAGGACAGGGCTGTTACCTAATGGGTCAGAACCATATAGTTGCGCATGTGTGCGTCGAAACAGACAGCATGAAATGTACTGTTAATGCACTGGCAAAACCGTTTCATGAAAATTGTTCGCATTATCCGCTTATAGTAATAGAGTGCTAAATTCTAATCAACCCAGATCGTAAAATCTCATGAATTAACTCCACTCTGCAAACGGAATAACATATCATTTTCATCTCAGTGGTGATGTAAATTAGCTCACTGTTCTTCATCCTGATGAAAAAATTCCTCCAGAGTAGAGAGGGAAATGCTCTCTACCTATAGATTCATGCGTCTGAGTTTCTTCGGTTTTCTCGAGGCACTCGTGCCTCCCCTTTTAATCCTCCCCGCCAAGAGTCTGGCAGTAGTTCGAGGTGGAGTACAATAATTAGAGGACGTAATTAGTGCCAATTAACGAAGTAGTGAGGTAGCCCTCTCTCTCTTTGCTACCCCGCACTCGCTCAACCTCCTCATCCATTCTCTCCCTCGGTTTCTGCTCCACTGTGCTCTTCTACCCTTTGGAACACCGCGCATCATTATACGGGACTTGCCGCAAACGCAAAACTAAATCCCGAAGTAGTGTCACTCACAACAAACTACATCAGTTCCTTTCCCCTTATCCTATTCCTCGACCAAAACTCACTTCAGAGAAGAAACCAAATTTTTTCCTTTAGGAATGTACATATTCTTGAAAAAACATCCATTTCCTTATCATAAAAAGATTGCGTCAAGTCCTGTATCCAATCTCTTGCATACAATTATGAAAATGATAATTTCTGCAATAATGAGCTGCAATGGCTTCCCCTAAACAATATGATTGCCATAACTGTGGCACAGAACTCATTGTTGCACATTCGTCATTGTTGCAGAGTTATTATCATTGGTGCGCAATATTCAATGTTGCAGAATTATAATGTTGCCCAATCATACCAAGAGATTCGCTGTCCTTTCTTTCTTTCAAGGCATACCTTTCCAAGGGAGCTTGTGTTCAGCTTCGTGAAGTACTAAAACTGAAAAGGGAAGTTTTGGTCAATTCGCGTCCAAGCTATTATAACGGTAAATCAGAAGTTAGCGGTGTGACGGTGGGGTAATGTTAGGGGTATCCAAGTACGAATTCCTCCTAGCATAATCCCATGCAGTTATAGGTTCGCGCGGATAGCTCTACGGTGCTAAATCGGAACTATTTAGTAGGGGCTATCAGCCCCCGAAGGGGATGGGGTTCGAGAATCAGGGGAGAAAGAGATGGTAGCAGAGTGTGGTATGCGCACAACTATTTCACCACAGCGTATCCTGCCTATCCGGAGATCCTATCTGACCAACTACTATAATTTATCGAGGCACGCCGAATATCCGCCCCGTTTATAGTTTAATAACCAAAGGACTAACGATCCAATTCAGGAGTATCCAAAAATGTCATTCTTCTCCAAATTTTTCTTTAGGAACATTCTTGTCCTATCAAGAGGAAATGATCCATGGGATCTTTCTCATGACAACAATTCAGAATATGGATATTGAGGGATATATTAAAAGAGCTTCATTAGAATACTATGAACTAGAACTAAGTGGAGGATAGGTATAACAATCATGATTACGATAACGAAGGGGAGTGTAGTCGAGCAGCTTTGTGACAAGTAATGCTGTTTTACGGGCAGAAACGTTGCGAGCTGGCAACACTCTAACGACGTCATTACAATTACAAACGCTGAGACGTCGAGACTTGGTAGCACCATCCCCATCTCCTTTCCCCTTCCTTTTGGCGGAGCTACCGACCGCATCATTCTGCCTTCGTTTCGGAACACCCGTAGCTGAACTACTACCTCATTTCCGGCGCAACTTCGTCGTCAGATTGGGAACGGGAGTTTAGGGACTCGCTGAAAATGGTGAGCTCCGTTAGCCAACGAATCTCAATCTACTCTATTGCAATTAGGATTAAACGTGACCAGCCGGCCGTTCCTTTCGGCATCGATTTCAATTTCATTTCCGACGATACTACAAATCAGCGTTCTGCTAATCAAATATCAACTCACCCTTTCGTCACAGTTCTTTGTATACCTTGTTCGACTCTAAAAGGTTGTTTAGTGTAGTGTTCAAAGATTAGGATGGACTGTGGTAAATGTTTTTCCTTAATAAGTATTATGTTCGTGAAGAAAATTGTTTGTTCTTTGTAAGAATGTAAATGTTCTTGTATAATGTCTTCATATCAGGTTACATTTTTAAGATGTTTTTCTTTAAGAAGATGTATCTTCTTGAAAACATTGTTTGTTTACTCGTAAGAATATTCATGTTTATGTGTAAAAATATGCATGTTCTTAAGGAAAATGTTTACTTTACAATCAGAAGACACATTATCTTTATGAATTTTTATAAGCCTAAGTAAAAACGTTTAGTTTTCTGTGAGAATACGAATTTTCTTAAGGTAAAAAATAAGTAACTCTGTAGGTTCATCCTTGTTTTAGAGTCAATTGTGTATTTATTCATAAAAATAAGCATGTTCTTGAAGAAAACTAGAGGATTGTCCATAAAAATAACGATGTTTCTATTGCAAAATGTGCGATATGCGATAGAAGTATGTATTTCATTAGGGAAAATTCATTCTTAAAAACATGCATGGAATTTAAAAAAATGGAACGTGGATATCCTTCAAGATGATTGTTTGTTTTTCTCTATGGATATCATTAGGGAAAATGTTAATCTTTAGTGATTATTCCTCGAATATAGAACGTTTCATTCAAAATGAAAATTGGTGAAAGCAATGTCAAATTGTCCCGCCCCATAAATATACGATTTCAAATTGGAAGCACTCGCTTTAGAGGTGATAATTATCAGTCTCTCGTCTCGTGGGTGTTATAACGAACGTGATGAAAGCAGAAAGAAGAGGTTGCGCGTGTGATAGGAGGCGCAAAGTGTAATGGTGCGAGGTAGTCGAGTGTGTTCAACAATGACGTGTCTCACCTACACCTGCAAGACAAAAGCTTATATTCACAGAAGGGTTCAACATTACTCTGTGCATATGTCAAGCACGAACTCTACGCGAGTGGTCTTTCTGGGACGTCATTTACCGTCATCTTAGAAATAATTACACAGAAAAAAAAGAGCGTATAAGCGCGATTAAAAACGGTCTTAATACATTTTTAAAACTTGTATTTTGTTTCACTATTTTATTCCACATTGCAAAACTGGAATTGCAGAGCTAAAATTGTAGTACGATTGTGTTAGCTGAATCTGCAATTATTTTTGAAGTTGACGAGTCAAGAAAAATTTGCAACTCTTTCAATGGAGATCGTTTGCGTCTGCTTAATTGTCCACACCACCTCTTCTTTTCCTCTCATTTGCACAGACAATTCTGTTTTTCGCATTAACAAGAAAGTACATCTCATTATAAGTTGACATAACTACACTGTCCCCAATTAAGGAAGATCGCAGGATAATGTTCCACTGTTATATTTCCACAAACTTGTCCTGTTGGGAAGTCGATAATTAAAATTTATCATTACATTATGTTTCCTGGAAGCTCAGTATAGGAAGATTCAATTAATTTATTATTGGAATGAAACACGCAAGGGGTGGGTTGAATATTATAATTGTTGCATCCATCACTGGTTGTCACCTATTCACTTTTTCACCTGTTAGGTGAAGTGGGTTGTATATTACATTTGTTGCATAGAATCATAATTGGGGAGGTAGACAAGAGCTTATATAGGTTGTATATTATAAGTTCTAAGTAGGGGTGAGATTGGTGGTTTTAGAAGGGGTTGGTTGGGTTAGCACAGTGATATTTTTAAATGTTTGCATGAGGTTATGTAAAACATAGTAAGTGCTATTTGCCGTAAAGGCTTTTTTCCAGTGCTCATGCAGGGGATAGTCGCCTCTATCGCAAAAATTTTACTTACTTTTCACAGGGCGTTTCACAGAGGTTGGTTGGGTTGTATAATAAAATTGTTGCACGTGGTCAGGATTGGGGGTTGTAACAGATGTTAAGTGGGTTGTATATTAAATTTGCTAAGTAGGTTGAGGATTCGAGGTTGAAACAGGGGTTAAATGGGTTTTACATTACATTTGTTTCGTGTGGTCCGGGTTGGCGCATTGGAAGAGAATTTGAGTGATTTGCATAATAAAATTGTTGCATGGGGCATGATTGGGAGTTAGGCAAGGGCTTATATGGGTTATAGTTTATAATTTTTCAGTGGGGTTAGGACTGGGGATTTTTAAAAGGGGTTTGTTCAGTTGGAACAGGAGTTAAGTAGGTTGTATGTTGAAATTGTTGCATGCGGTCATGGTTGGGGCCTAGGCAAGGGCTGATACGAGCTCTACATTATAATTTTTGAGTGGGGTTGGGACTGGGGATTTTAACAGGGGTTGGCTCGATTGAAACAGAGGTTAAGTGGGTTCTATTTTAAAATTGTGGCACCAGTTCAATTTTAGTGGTTGAAATAGGGTTAAGAGGGGTGTATAATTAAATTGTAGCATTGGATCAAAATTGAGGGGTTAGAACAGAGGTTGATTGGGTTGTATATTAAATTTGTTGCGTCGAGGCTAGGTTGGTACATTGGAACAGGATTTGCATGGGTGTGTTGTGTATTGTGATTTTTGCATCGATGTGAAGTTTGGGTTTGGAAAATGGGTGGGTTGGCTCATACATTATAATTGTTGGGGTGGTGGAGGGGTGGCGGACAATTTTTCGAGTTGTAGATTATAATTAAAGAAGATCGCAGAATAATATTCCGATGTTATATATCCACAAACTTTTTCTTCAGCTAGAATCTCGATAATTAGAATTTTCAATCAGAGTCTGTTTTCTAAAAGCCCAATATAGATTTAATTAATTTATCAATGGGAAAGGTAGGTTTTATTATATACTATGTTAATAAAATTGTCTGTAGTATATTAACTATAGTCAACTTAAAATCGAGGTAACTGATATCCAATGTTCTATTAAATTCCAGAAAATTTCGATGATGTTTTCAATATTAGATAATTAAAGGACCGATCCCTCGCTTTGAGTCTAATTAAATTCGAGGGTGTGTAAGAGAATGCGTCAAGTCCGTTAATTAATTTCAGAAATCACTTCGGATTTTCGAAATTGGGAAGCAAACTCATGAAGTAGTTTTATGCAAATTTAATTGTATATGATAGATAGATTTACAATTTCAAGTATAGAACTATTTTTTCTAAATAGAAATAAGTACATAAAATGCAATGTAATTAGAAGCAAGAACTGGTAACATGAGCGCTAAGGAGAAATGAGAAGACAGAGAGGATTTGAGAGTTGAAACTGTCGCTTTTGAACTGAATGAACAGGAAGTCTAGTGTGTGGTGTGTCTCATTCGAAATTCAATTAGTCGCCTATTTTAGCCAACGCATAGACGATCTACTATTTCGCGCGAGCGGCATTGCAATTCCCGCAGGGCTTTCGAGAATTTGAAGGGAACCGCGATTGAAGCCTTGAATGAGTCTACAATTGTACATTTTTTTACAATCAGTTTCTTGATTCTTGATTAAAGCAGGATCTAATGCTAGTAAATGGTAGATAGTGTGATTAATTTTCGCTTTAATAGACATCGTAATTAATATAAGCGGACAGGTGAGATATATTGGAATCAGATCGCTTTCGCTAATCGTTTCCCTGTCTCTGGTTCTGTTCTTCATGCTAACATCTAACAGGGACCACATTCTATGGTGGTACGATGACAGGCAAACTACGTCTTGAAGTGCTGGTTAATTTATAGGAACACGCCTTGGCTCTTTGGCAGTCTGTTTCGACGACATGATCCAACGACCAACGAGCACTCAAGACTTCCAAGTTTAAACTACGAGGGATCGATATGCATCGAGTTATTTGCAAATATTGAAATACATTATGCGAGCAAACATCCCTCCTCTGAGTCTCAATTTTTTTTTTTTTGCTTTTCTGCTCAAAAAAGTGGATCAGGATTATTTAACCATTCCATAGAAAGCCTCTCAAAAGAAAGGAAGCTAACAAATGCCTGAGAATGGGGGGACACCCGAAATTCGCTCAAACCCAAGCGACCATATTCAGAATACTTCAGGAAATAAGAATCTGACATAATTTTTTGAAATATAAAATTCTAAGACCCTTTTATGGGGCCTCAAAGAATACCCCATAAGTGCTACTTAGGATTTCACGTAATATTAAGGTTAATATTCACATTAAATAAATATTTAAACAAAAAAAAATAAATATGACTGGATAATTTTTTGATTTTCATTCATTTTGCTTCCTCATAGAGGAAGCTTTGTAATGGTAACATTTTCCAACATTTCTAAATTCATTTGATTAAACCATTCTCAATTTAAAAATGTCTAACACAATGTTCTAAGCCATTGTCCGGATGTGTGTGTGGATGTGTGTGTGTGGATGTCACACTTTTTTGTGAACACGAAAACTTGAAAACGGTTGCAGATAAATTGATGAAATTTGTAGGGCTTATTTTCACCACTAATATCTTGAAACTGACAGAAGGATTTCTAAAAATATTCATTGCATTTTTTTTGTAGCACTCAATAATATTTTGAAAATTGGTTTTTTATAGTAAAGCTTTTTTCTTCGACATAATTCAAAGTTGATGCTAGGATATAAAAGATTCCTTGGTTCAAGACGAATCGATAGAATTACAATACTAATACATTTTATCAAAGATTAGGGAAGTTATGGTATTTTATATATTTTTAAAATCGAGTTTTATAGTAAAAATTTTCTCATTCTCATAATTTAAAGTTTATGCGAGAATAGAAAAGTTGTGTTGATTCAAGATGAATCGATTGACCTATAACATTAATACATTTTATTGAAGAGTATGGAAGCTATGGTAATGCCTAATATGTGAAAACACGGTTTTTTATATTAAAACTTTTTTCACTTACATAATTCAAAATTGATGCAAGAACGGAAAGATTCCTTGATTCGAGGCAAATCGATTGATCTATAATATTAATACACTTTATTGAAGATTAAGGAAGTTATGCTCATTTATAATATTTGAATCATCTGTTTCAAACAGAAAAACTTTTTTCATCGACATAATTCAAAGTTGACGCATGAATAGAAAAGACTTTTTGATCATAAATTTTCAAATAAAATAATTCTGACAATTTTTGTAAAGAAATCATAAAGCTGGGAAAGGGATAGGGTGCGACAGAACTTATGCGTTCCCTTTTCCAGCTCGAAAAATTATTATTTCGAATACAAAATTTTATTTGTCTCATTTGTCTTTTTATTTAAAACTTGTTTGTATTTTTTGTAAATTTCTATTTTTAAATTGATCAAAATGAAGACTTTGGTTTGTCTATTATTGAAAAAAATAACTAGTGCTTCCTCTATGAGGAAGCAAATTCATTTGCTAACGGGAAGCAAAGTGCTCGTGAAGTGAGCACCATATAATTATAAATACAAACAAAGTGGAAACACTCGACATCAAATTCAGAGCTAGTTTAAACTAATTTTTAATTGCTTAAATAGTTTTTTGTTTAAACATTTTATTCCGTGTAGGAATGTATAATGAATGTATAATGAATGTGAAGAATATTTTAATTTCTTCAAATAATTTCATAACTGTTTAAATAGTACTCATATAGTATGGCCAACAGCCATACCACGCTGAAAAAACCAGTTCTCGTCAGATCACTGAAGTTAAGCAGCGTTGGGTGCGGTTAGTACTTGGATGGGTGACCATTCGAGAAAACTGAGTGCTGTTGGTACATCGTGGGTGTGGTGAGCCCACACTTGTAGTTATTTACTACAAGAAACTATCCACCTAGAAACACTACCCTATTCGGGTAGTGTCACGCCTACCCTGAAAGGGAAATGGCTTAATGGTATACATATATGTTTAAATATATAGCTAATCAAAGAAAATGAGAAAAAAATATTTCTTTTGCAACTTTTCAACAAATTCGGATATTTTTGAGCTTATTAATGTTCCCTTTAGTTCTTAAAACAATTTCTCATTGTTTAATCAATTACAAATTAATTTTTTTCCTCTAAAAATATGTATATGGCAACAGATTATCTTTGTCGATTTCCAGACGCTAAGATGAAAATATTGTTGATGAAGTAATATGTATTTGGTGCTTATTCCTGACATCAGTTTTACTAAAACTCAACTACAAAAAAAATATAAACAAATTAGTTCAACTTTCAACCAATTAGTTGAATTTTCAACCAAAAAAAATTTCGTTTTGAAGGAAAAGTGTTTAATTCAACCAAAAAAGATGAATTTTCAACAAAATAGATGAATGTTCAACCAGAGCTATGGATTTTAAACCAAGAAGTGGAATTTTCAACCAAAAAGAATAATATTCTATCAAAAAATTTGATTTTTCCGCAAAATACATAAACATGAATTATCATCCAAATAATTGAATGTACAAATCAAAAGATACATTTTTAACCAAAATGAAATAATTAAACTTTTAGTAAAAAGAATTAGTTTTCAACAACAAAAAACAATTTTCAACTGAATAGATCAGTTTTATCAACCAAAAGGATAAAGTTTATACCAAGAAGATTAATTTTCTACCAAAAAGTTTAATTTTCGACTGAAACTGATCGTTTTTTAACCAAAAACGGAATAGTTTCATTTTTAGTTTGAGACACAGAATTTTCAACAAAAAAATACAAATTTGCAATAAAATACTTAAATTTTCAACCAAAGAATAAATTTTGAACAAATTAGCTTAATTTTCAAATAAGTAGTTAAATTTCAGCAAAAAAAAAATTATTTTGAAGTTAAAAACCGTTGAATTCAACCGTAAAAAAAAAAACAAATTTTCAATAAAATATATGCACTTTTAACTAAACAGTTGATATGCAAATCAAAAAGATGAATTCTTAACCATGAAGATTCATACCATAAAAGACGATTTTTTAGCAAAATACGCGAACATGAATTTTCAATCAATTAGGTGAATTTTCAACTAAAAAAGTTCAATTTTCAATCAAAAGAGAAATAGTTAAATTTTTAGTCAAAGCATTAATTTTCAAAACAAAATTTCTAAATAGTTCAATTTTTAACCAAAAAGCTCAATCTTGAACAACAACAAAAAATGTTTTTACAAAATAATTCAACTTTCAACCAAGTAGTTGAATTTTCAACCAAAAAAGATTAAATTTCTTGCCAAAGAGATGAATTTTTAAACCAGAAAGACAAATTTCCAATAAAACAGTAAGCAATATAATTATTAAAAATAAATTACTTTTCCTATTTTGAAGAATAAAATTATTTTTACTCTTAGCACGGATAAACGAAATCATGTCTTCAAGAAAACACCATGATTTACACATGTTTAAAGGAACAAAATTTTTCATACATATTCATCGTATTTGATGATATAAAAAAGAAAACACTTCTAAAAATGTCCACAAAAGACTGGAAAGGGGATCACCAGTACGTGTCAATGAAAGGGAAAATTAAAGGCTTAAGACATTTATTTATTTGATTTCCTTTCATTTTGTTATAATTAATTTTTAATTTTCTTAAAATAAAGAACTGCTTTGAAATAAATCATAGAATAGATATAAATCATAGAGAATACTGGAAAGGGGATCAATGGTACAAGTCAATGGAAAGAAGAATTAAAAACCATAGACTGTTATTTATTTTTATTTTTTTATCTACTTCTATATATTTTTTAAATAAATAAGAAAGGATGTCCTTAGAGGTTACACTGGAGGATGTTGGGCGGGAGGTCCTTGGAGGTTTAACTTGAGGGACAATTCCTGACAGAGCGGCAGACAAAAAGTTTTATCTCAAATCATAGTAGGAAAAGGTGTTATCTGAGCGTGGAGAAAGAAAAAATTGTATCTGGGAATACCGCTCTAAAAGAGGGGAAGGTATCCAGATAAGGTTGAAAGAGTTCGTTTTTTGAATATTTTATGTTACCTAGCCCTAAGTCGCGGTAAAATCATATCAGACCCAGAAAGGAGAAAATAAATTGAAGAATGCAATATTTAACAAAAAAATCCTTATTTATTTAGACTCAGTTTTTTATGACAACGTTTTCTTATCAATTATCAGTCGTAGTGGTTACAATTATTCAGCCTTTTAACATTTCGAAAGGTACAATTGTTCATATGAACTAATCTAATTACAATGATCGCCGTTTAATCTATAACGATTGTGAGAGCATAGCCTTATATCTAATAATACCGTAATCGCAAGTATTCAACAATATCCGTAATATCACTGTTCAAAAGAAATAGCAAATCTAAATTTAGAATCTTTCTACGGCAGCCGAGATAGCGTGCGCCGTTTTGGATCCCCAAAAAGTAACAAATTTCCGGAGCCTGTTCCAGCTTACTTGGAGAAAATCAGAAAATCAAAAATAGAAAGAAGATCTGGAGCCTGTGACGGCGTTCCCAAGGTAAATCAACAAATGAAAAAAGTCTGGAGCCTGTTACAGCGTGCTTAGAATAAATCAACAAAATAACGAGTCTGGAGCCTGATACAGCGTACCCAGAAAAGAATCGCCTGTAAAGAAAATGTTTGGAGCCTGTATCAGCGTATCCAGAATTAATCAACCAATCAAAAAGTCTGAAGCCTGTTACAGCTTGCCCAGTATAACTCAACAAAATAACGGGTCTGAAGCCTGTTACAGCGTGCCCAGTATAAATCAACAAAATGACGGGTCTGGAGCCTAATAACAGCGTACCCAGAAAAAGATCACCTGTAAAGAAAACGTCTGGAGCCTGTAGCAGCGCATCTTGAATTGAACACAAATAAAAAACAAGATAAAGCAAAAATAAAAATAAGGTCTTGGAGCCTGTGCAGCGTACGCAAGAAATCCAAAGAAAAATTCAGGAGCATGGAGAGTGTACCCCGAAGAACACAAAATATCTGGAGCCTGTGTCAGCGTACCCAGATCAAAAAACTACGGACCTTAATCCTTCCAGATCCTGCGCTTTCTGGTGTCACTACGCGGAACTACCCTTGCCGCCTATCGCTTTCCAGATCGCTACGTCCATGTCAGACTTTACCCACGTTGTTCGGTTGCCTACTTTCAGGGGCATTGCCATATTATTGCTGATTGTGACCGTTTCAAGGTAAGGTGTAGTGAGAGTATTGGTGATGGGTATGGAATGGTTGGAAGGTTTCGATTTCCGATACAGTATGGCACTCCGAAGGGCATAAGTGCTGGAAATGCGGAAGGAAAAGTTGGTATGGTTAACGGCACAAGATTGGAGCAAAATGGCATAATATTGGTGCAAAGCGGCATAAGGTAGAGGAAAAGCGACATAAATATATGTGGCTGTGGGGGGACAGAGATGGTAAAGCGCAGTGAAGGTATTGGTGAATAGTAGGGGATGGTCGGGGGTAGAGGGAAACTTGTGTAGAAGTAGAGGGTAGGGTAATAATGTAGCATAATCTGGGGTAATATTGTGGCACAAAGGGAAATGTGGTACCTAGGGTAATATCGCACATGCGGTAATAAGGCACCTGGGGTAATGTGGGACCTGGGGTAATGTCACACTTGGAGTAATATGGCGCTCGGGGTAATGTTACATATATAGGTTTATCAATTTCTAATACAGCGGCGACGAAATATTTTTATGCTGAAGAGAGAAAAATGATGGGTTAATATTAACCGATTTCACTCAAATTTGAAGAAGATAATTTTGTTGGGCATTCGAACCAGCTCATAAATAATTCGTGTTCGTTTGTGAATGAGCTAAATGGGTAAGTAAAGAAAGTTATAATAAATTCACTTTGAAGGATCACTTAACTGAAAGGGATGTTTTTGGAAGACTAGCGTGTTCGGATCGGTGGATCGCATTTTCGCTTGTGGACAGAGAAGCCGGTGCAAGGAAGGACAAATGTCGAAACGTAAACGAAGCGATGGAGTAGCTTTCGTTGATGATATCGGAAGCAACGTCTATGTCTATCCAGCCCCAATCGTGTCGACGGCAAAACGATCGCTTCCGTCGATAGAAGGGAACGATGGGAGTAATTCCGTTCGTTTCTCTGGTCAAAGGTCCCGGGATGCCATGGCGCTGGCGGTGTGTCTCGTCGGTCACCAGGAGAAAACGCAAACACGAGCACCGCGGGATTAAAGGGGTCGCAGTCCTTAATTATGCATTGTGAAGGATACTACCGTTTCATGAACCTCTCGTTCATTCCGTCCGTTCATTTGATCGATCGAAACGAAACCCTTCATTTGATCTATACCTTCATGTTTGTACATTCGGCTCTCCAATCAACTGGCGGAGACTTTTTACCTAATCCCTCATTTCAAGGAATAAAAGAGAAACAATCGGATGTAGGAAAACATGTGGAACAAATAGAGACGAAAAGGTTCTTGATCAGTTGGTTGAAGTGAAAAAAATATCTTATTTTAGACTGCAAAACTCTAAGAGGGCGGAAATGTTGCATTTAGACAAGATAATTAAAGGAAAAATTAATTTATAAAAGATTGGCATTTTGAATAACGCACAGTTTTTCGACTTAGGTTTTACCTAGGTTTTTCAAGGGGTCCTTCTCCCATGTGTCCTCCTTCCATGTGACTTTGACATGTTTTGGAATTCTTTAAAGAGTCATCAACCACTGCAAACAATATTTTAAATTACGCGAGGGAACATACGTAGGACACAGAAACATATTTTTACTCCATAAATGCTATTATTTTTAAAATAAATTAAAGTTATTTCTGAGAGAACATTTTTGCAGTTAGTATCCACCAGCCCGAGAAAGTAAAGCACGTAATAGAAAAGCAATAGTCCAGCAGAAAAAGTGGTTGTTTGACATTCAAAAGAAGTACATCAAAAATGGTTGTAATCGATTAATATCTTGTTTGGTTTTCGAGTTTGAAAACTGAAAAGTATTTCTCCAATGGCGAAAAATAATTAAAAATTAAAATTAAAACAATCAAATTAAAAACCAAATTTTTTGAGAAAGTTATAATGTTCTGAAAATGTGCAGAAATATGTATTTTATTATTTAGCAGTTGTGAGTTTAAAAGAAATACGTACATATCGAATTTCTGCAGTTGGATTTGGATTCTTTCAGATCAATCTCAAAAAATAAATTAAAAACTAGGAGTTCTGTAAAAAAAATGGTTCAAAAAATGTTATAGGAATTTTTGAACGCTGAAATTCCTCCAAAAACTTTTCCCGATATTTCGCGGCGTTTGGCTCAAAATTTGAGTTTTTGATTTTTTTCATAATATTTTTGATAAATAAAACCAAAATGATAAGTCCTAGTAAAAAAATGGTTCAAATAAATTGTGTAGAAATTTTTAGAAGCTGCAATTCCTTCTAAAAATTTTTTCCGTATCTCACGCCGTTTGGTTCGAAATTTAAATTTTCGATTTTCTGCATAGTACTTTCGATCAATGAAACCAAAATGACAAGCCCTATCAAAAAATGGTGACGAGAAATTTTGTAGGATTTTTCAAAATATATAATTGCTCTTTGAGACTTTTTCTCGTATTTTGCGTCGTTTGGTTCAAAATTTGAATTTTGGATTTTCCCATAGTATTTTCAACTGATAAAACCAAAATGAAAATCACTATCTATACATGGTTAACAAAATTTCGTACGACTTTTTAGAAGCTGGAATTCATCGTTGAAATTTTTTACCGCATCTCACGTCGTTTGGCTCAAAATTGTAATTTTCTGTTTTTTCATGGTATTTTCGATAAATGAAATCGAAATGACAAGACATATCAAAAAATAGGTCGGTCAAATATTATACAACTCATGAGACTTTCTCCTATATTTTGCGTCATTTGACTCAAAATTTGAATTTTCGATTTTTTTCACAGTATTTTCGAAAAATTAAACCAAAATATCAAGTCTTATCAAAAAATAGTTTAAGAAAAATTATAGGTCTTTTCAAAAGCTACAATTTTTCACTCAATCTTTTTTAGTTATCTGTCGTGGTTTGGTTCAAAATTCGAATTTTCGACTTATTCAATTTCGGTGCATAAAACCAGAAAAACGAGGTGTCTAAAAAAATGTTTACAATAAAAATTGTAGATATTTTAAAGGGCTTCAATTCTTTTCCCTTTATTTTTTCACGTCTTTGTCGTCGCTTGGCGTAAAAATGGAATATTCGATTGTTTGATGGCATTTTCGATGAATAAAACCATAACCCTTAGTCAAAGAATGCTGGTTAACGAACTCGTTCTTTCTTTTCGAAACTAAAAAAGTGTACCAAAGCTCGATTTGATCCGTTTACTTTTTCGAGAGTTATCGTGTTTATGGACGGACGGACGGACACACAGACAGACGCCATCGTCGAAACCTAATTTTCGGCATAGGGGGGTCTGAAAACATGGAGATCGTTTGAAAAACAGTGGTTTCGAATTTCAGACAATTCTAATACTTTCTCAGATGAGAATGTCAAAATCGTCCTTTTGAGTGTTATTAAAAAGATAATAATTTAAACAAAACTTGTCTTAGATTTCCAATTTTATATTATTATTTGCAGCTAAAAAGTAAAAACAGTACACAAATTGTTCATCTTATTTTTTCATTTAAACAAAAATTTTGTAAAAATCTCAAAATTTGAAGTTTCAATGAAAATTGGGAGTGGTGGGCTAAATATTAAAATATTCATAGCTCTGGTGGATTCTATATTATAATTGTTGCATAGGATCAGGGTTGGAGGGTTGGAAAATGGTTTGGGAGGATGTTATGTTAAAACTTTTCTATTGGGGTGGGATTGGGGATTAGTATAAGGATTCGATTGGTTGTTTTATTAACATTTTTGTATAGCGATGGGGTTAAGTGGGTTGTGTGTTTTAATATTTATGTGTGTTTACTAGTTGTGTGTGCGGGGCTTTGGGTTGGAACAGGCATCATGTTGGTTGTATATTAAAATTGTAACATGGGCTCGGAGTTGGCGGGTTTGAAAAAGGTTCAGATGGGTCGTATTTTACAATTATTGCTTGAGGTCTGGGTTGGGGTTTGGAATAGGGATTGTGTATTAAAATTGTTGTGTGGAGACCTGGTCATGGGTTAGAATAGAGATTAGGATGGTTGTTCATTGAAGTTATTGTATAAAAATGGGGTTTGGGCTTATAACAGAGATGGGGTTGTTTGTATATTAATCTTATTGTATAAGGACGGGGTTCAGTGGGGTTTGTATGTTAATATTAATACGGGACAGGTTTGTGAGTTGACACGAAGTTCAGAAGGGTTGTACATTAAAATTTTTGTGTTGCTACGGGGTTAGGGGTTATAACAGGAATTAGGTTGGTTGCATCTTCTAAGAGTTGTGGGGAATGGGGCGAATAATGGAGCAGGGGTAAGGTGGGTTGTATATTAAATTTGTAGCAAGGGATCAGGGTAGGTGGGATGTGCAAGGGTACGGAAGGTTTGTATATTAAAACTGTTGTATTTGGACGGGGTTGAGGATTAGAACAGGAATTAGGTTGGCTGTTTAATATCATTTTTTATGGGGACCAGGTTGAGCATGTTGTGTATTTCAATAGTTGTATGTAACAGGGTTGGAGGTTAAAACGAGCGTCATGTGGGTTGTATATTTAACTTATAGCATAGGCTTAGGATTAGCTCGTTGAGACAAGGTTTGAAGGGTTGTATATTATAATTTTTGCATTGGATCTGTGTTGGGGATTGAAACAGGGTTTTGAAGGGTTGTATATTAAAATTCTTGTATGTCGACGAGGTTCAGGGTTAGGATAGAGAGTAGGTATGTTGTATATTATATTTGGTCGGGATTAGGTGGGTTGAATATTTGAATAGTTGTACAGGATACAGTGGGTGGTTAGAACAGTCGTCAGGTGGGATGCATATTAAAATTATTCCGTGGAATCAGAGTTGCGGTTTGGAACAGAGTGGGTTTGGGGTTAGTAAAAGGATTCGATTGGTTGTTTATTAGCATTTATGTATAGGGGCGGGGTTGAGTGGGTTGTGGGTCGTGTGTGTTTAATAGTTGTGTGGACGGGGCTTGGGGTTGGAACAGGCATCATCTTGGTTGCATATTAGAATGGTAACATGGACTCGGGCTTGCTTGATTGAAAGAGGGTTTAAATGGGTAGTATTTTACAATGATTGTTTAAGGTCTGGGTTGGAGTTTGGGGTTTGGAACATGGATTGTATATTACCATTGTTGTGTCGAGGCGTGCTTTCGAGATAGAAAAGATATTAGGATGATTTTTCATTAAAATTATTGTATGAGAATGGGGGTTGGGGTTAGAAGAGATTGCGTTGTTTTTATATTAACCTTATTATACGTATAAGGAAGGGTTTCAGTGGGTTTTATATGTTAATTCATGTACGGGACGGGGTTGTGGGTTGAAACAGGGTTTAGAAGCCTTGTATATTGAAATTTTTGTGTAGCGGTGGGGTTAGGAGTTCTAACAGGGATTAGATTGGCTGCATATTTCAATAGTTGTCGTGGACTGGGTAGAGGATTGCAACAGGGGTCAGATGGGTTGAATATTAAAATTATAACATCAGATCAGAGCTGGTGGTTTGGAAAAGGGTTTGGGAGTGTTGTATATTCAAACTGTTATATTGGGGCGGGGTTGGGGTCAGAACAAAGATTGGTTGGTTGTTTATCAACATACTTTTACGGGGACTGGGCTGAGTGGGTTGTGTATTTGAATAATTGAATGAAGCAGGGATGGGATTGAAAACGGGCGTTATGTGGGTTGTATACCAAAATTGTAGCATAGACTCGGGTTTAGCTGGTTGGGACAGAATTTGAAGGGTTGTATATTAAAAATGTTGGATGGTGTGTGGGTTGGGAATTGGAACAGGCTCATAAGGGTTGTATATTAAAATTGTTCTATGTCGACGGGGTTCGTTCTTAGAACAGGGATTGGGTTGTTTGTTTATTTTAATTGTTGTATGTGGTCGGGATTAGTTGGGTTTCATATTTCAATAGTTGTATGAGACGGGGTAGGTGGTTGGAACAGTTGTCAGGTAGTTTGTATAAAAAAATTATTGCGTGGTGTTAGAGTTGGCGATAGGAACAGGGATTTTGTGGCTTGTACATTAAAATTGTATCATAGTAACGGAGAAGGGGTGGGGTATATATTTCATACTTTATGCCTAGGCAGATCGGTGTTGAAAAAGGGGCTTGGGCTGGTTGTATATCATAAGTTACATATCTACTTCTATTAAAAATAATCAACTAAAAGCATCATTTGAATTTGAATAAGAAAAAGAAAGAAATTCTTCGAGTTGACCACATCGCGTTCCTATTGGTACCACGAAACAGAGAAAGCTGAAGCGGTATTTTCATTAAATTCTTTTGAGGTCGGATAGGAGGGCCAGCCACGAAAAAAGTCTCGGAACTCGAGAGACTAGAGATATAAATCTAATAACGCGAGTTCCTACCTCACGCCCTCCTCTTTATCTCCCCCAATGTGTTTTGAGGTCGCGCACCGAAATTTATTCGAGCTTAAAAAACTACAAAATTAAAAGTAGGTAGCTTCCTGTGGTCCAGTGCATTATCGCCATCGGCCTCCCAGTTGCCTCGCTAATATCTTTTCTCCGAGCTTTTTTTCATTCAGACATTCCCCCATATGTTTGGGATCCACTCCTTTATCGAATGCAACCCGCCATTCAAAGAAAGAGGATGCTTTTACTAATTTTCTGCTTTCCTGTAAAAAATGAAAGGAATTTACATTTGGGGTGCTAAATGTGTGAAAACATATTTCTCTGAATAGAGCACTATGCTTTACATGAGTTTAAATATGATATACATAATGTAAAAGATACGCTAAAATTCTCAGAATAAAATGAAATAATTCACTAGCCAAAATAATCACTAGTTCTGGTGTATTGAAGTTGTCGAGAAATGGCATGGACTCTGAGGAAGAGTGAATCTGGCAGGTTAGACCCAAACACAAACTTCCGAACACGGTAATGCACTCGATGTTGTTGCGAAGAGGGTAGGAGTAGTTCCCCGAAAATGAGAGTGGAGGTGAGGGGGGGGGGGGGTATTTGAGCGGGTTTACTTAGGAATACTTAAGTCGTCAGCCTTCACTTACACTTTTAGTTCCCAAAAGTTCAAGCTCGATTGAATTTGTCTACATAAATTATTTCCGACTTGAAGCGTATCCAATTACTTGTCCTTCCATGACACTAAAAACCCATCTGTCCAGCATCATCTCTCGGCGAAAAATTGACCTAAATAATGAATTTATTTAAAAGTAAATAAAATGCAGTTTCGAATATGAAGTAATGTCACTTCGGTGGGAAAATTAAGGGCTGTCATGGAAAATGTGCGTTTTTATCGGTGTAGAGAGGCTTTCCCTCTATAAGTCTATTTATTGTTTATCATGATTAGCGACGAGCGATGCATCAATTAAGCCGGTATACGTGGCCGGGCGTGTAGATACTCGCGAACTAGAATACATGGATGTATGTATACATACACCAACACCGGATATCAGACGTTGGCTAAAAGCTAAAAGCTTTCCCATATTTCATTAGTTTCTCGCCGCCTGCCAGGCACGCTCTGCTGCCCGTTGCAGCGGCAAGGCTGAATCCTCACGACGACTATATCCGGGCTTTATTCGACTATATTGTATCTATAAACCCCCCACTTTACTATTTTTCAAATCCTGATTCACAAAAAATTACTCCTTTTCACGGGGAACTTCAAAATCCACGAATTTGAAAAGCCAAACGACGCTCTGTCGAGAATTGGCTGACATAAGCAGACCTGTACTACTGGGGAAAAAAATTTCCGATATAAATTAACTTACGTTACTTCACACACTGTATATCTGACAAAATGTTGAGAATTAACAATATAGCGGTGGTTTTTCTGAAAAAATTTTAATTAGGTTCTTTTTGAAACCCTACCTTTTTTTTGCCTATTTTTTTTTTGCTTGAGGGGGACTAAACCATTTTTGTGCTCAAGAGATTTCTTTCTCGAAAAATTGAATTTTTAAATTTCTATTAGAGACACCAAAAGATTCTACAAAATGCTAAGAAAAAACTTTGATTATAGGTTCTACAAAAAATACCTCTCACTCTTTTTACATTCTCATCATTTATGATTGAGAAAGTATTAGATTTGTCCGAAATTTAACACCACAGCCTTTCAACGGATTTCCACGTTTTGAGATCCCCTGAAGCCGAAAATCAAATTTTGGCAATGGCGTCTGTCTGTCTGTCCGGCCGTCCGTATGTAAATGAATGTCTACAATTTTTGTTTTAACCATTTTTCGATAGTACTTTTAATTTTGATTTTATTTATTGAAAATTCTATGGGAAAATACAAAATTCAATTTTTAACCAAACGACGCAAAATACGAGAGAAAGTCTTAAGGAGCAATTATATTTTCTGGAAAGTCCTACAAAATTTTTTGAAACAAATTTTTGATAGGGCTTGTAATTTTGGTTTTATTTATCGAAAGTACAATGCAGAAAATCAAAGTTAGATATCATAAAACAGTAAGAGGTATTTTTCGCACAAAATTTTAAAACGAGCAAAATATTTTCTTAACATTTTGTTAAATCTATCCTTATCTGTAAGAAAAATGCTACAAAAATGGTTTGGTCCGCATACAATTTAATGAGTGTTTGCCTTATAGAAATAACAATTTCGAAAAAAATTAGCAAAATAATATGTGGAATCTTTGAGAGAATTTACTTTTATTATCTTCTGAAAAAACGCCATTTTGTTAATTTTCAACATTTTCTTCATTTTCTGGTGGATTTTGAAAACGAATAATAATTAACCTCATCAGAGCCAGGAAACAAAACTTTAATGTCATAATTAGGTCTAAAGCTATAAAGGTTTCTAAAAAAGTTTTTTTTTTGAAGAACCCTAAAATTTTAAATACTCACAACTCTGCGAAAATGATTTTTTTCTCAAAACGATAAACCACGTGCCATCTTATTTCCTTCAAAAAATAACATATTTAAGAAGCAAATGATTCTGTAACTTGAAGATGTACTGCCTGCCTGATTTGAAATGGATTTGGCGTACTTGACACTTCTTTCGGCTGACTTCAAATTACTCGTACTACTTAACACCCCACATGTGTGTCTTCTCAGGGTTTCATAGTCCCCGACAGAAAACCTTATAGTTTTTTTTGTGGGTGATTCTAAACCAATCTATTTAGATTATTACATTTTCACAAATAGGAAAAAGAAACAATCCAAAAATTTTCATGTATTTCTAAAATTGCTAATATTCAATGCATTTTTCTTACAAAGATTTTTAAATAAAAAAAATTTTCTCAAGAAATTGAGGTAAAATTATTTGAACTCAATTGAAAGAAATCAGAAAAAAATTCATAAACAAACCCTGCAGATTGGAACAAATCATGAGTTTAGTGTCTCTATTCAAAAAAATTTTAATTAAGATTGAACAGAAATCTATTTTATCATGAATAATTGTATGCAAAATGAGCATCTAACAGATGTACAATTAAAAACCGGATCTCTAAACTACCTCACTTTTCGGCTCATTGGAGCCAAAAATAACCAAATGAAAAAAGAGGGAGAAAAATAGAAAAAGTCAACCAAAACCAATCTCTCACTTTTTCCTTTCTCCACCTTTTTTTCATTTGGTTATTTTTATCTCTAATGAGCCGAAAAGTGAGGTAGTTTAGAGATTAGCAAGATTAGCAATTTTAGAAATACATGCAAATTTTTGGATTGTTTCTTTTTCCTATTTGTGAAAATGTAATAATCGAAATAGATTGGTTTAGAATCACCCACAAACATTAGATCTGGGCACTATGGTCTATTTTCCTTCTTTATTATTCATAATTTACATATTTTCAGGTTATAAGAAATGAAAAATGTTTACATTTATACATGATATATCCCGGTATATTCCCGGTACTTATTGAAAAATAAGGTTGTTAATGGGATGTACATACTTTTCCAATTTAGAAATTACCCAGATACTTATCAAAAATAAGTTGTGATACCCTCGTTGCCTATAACCAAAGGTTTTCTGAGGAAGATGCCATATATAAAATATGTGCATAATTGTTCTTATGTACCAATGAGTACTTTAGTAATAATTTTATGCTTAATTTTCTATTTAAAAATTTGTTACTTATGTTTTTTATTTTCAGATGACTTTTGATATATTATTTTTGTATTCATTTCTGAATAATTGATAATGATTTTTTGGAACGATTTCTTATATTTTGGGTTTTTCTTAGATCTGTAAAATTTTTTGTAACATGTGCGTTTTTATGATGTTTTGGTTTAGTTCCGGAGGTTCGTTGAAAATTATGTCACTTGTCCTGGCAAACGAAAAGCTATAAAAATAAAAAGGGTCTCTTCTCTCTTAAAGGTGGGATGCAACGATTTTCAAAATCTGGCAAGCCTTGACACTTTTTGTGTTAAAAAAGAAGGTTAGTTTGCCTGGTACTTTGAATACTTCACCACGTAATTTTTCTTAGTGATATGCATTTTCATTTAAAATAATTTTTTCTTTTTTAATATGAATTAAAACAAAATTTCCACAATTTGTCGAGACTGCGTTTGTGACTTTCAACAGTATTTCAATTAGTGTCGAGATGTATTGTGTGAAAAAGATTTGGATCATAATACTTACATACACCATACACAGGAAGTTAATTGATTCCCATTTTTTCTTTTTCAATTTCAAAATAATTCCTCGAATATAGCGAATTTTTAATACTTTTTCAATCTTATTATAAATAACAATTTGTATATCTTGGTCAATTTTTTACTAATGAATGCAAAGTTAGATTAAGTAATCTTTCAAAAAGGGATATGTGTTGTGTGTATATGTGCATGTGGGTGTACACGTATATATATATATATATATATATATATATATATATATATAT
>CAKNYM010051761.1:187814-208849 GCA_932195095.1 Andricus curvator | reverse complement strand
TTGTGCAAAGAAACAAATTTCTTTGTTTTTAGGAATTGCAATAGGAGCATTTTGTGGTGTTTGTCCAAATTTGGTCGTTGAATTCTTGTTTTATTTTCAGGAATTCTATACATTAACTTGATTATTGGACGTTAAATGGGATTTTGAATTTGATTTTAATCTAATTTAAAATTCTTAAATTTCAGTATAATATTAACTCAAATAGAAAAGATCGATGTAGAATTTTTATTTAATTCAAAATAATACAGGGCCGTCCGTAAAATACGTTACCAATTTGAGGGGGGGGGGGGTCAGTGAAATTAACGTTACGAACTTAGATAAAGTTAAGTACGTTTACTAATGATACATTTTAACAAATTTTGCAAATTTTGAAAAATGTGGCACTGCAAGGTAACAGTTCAGTAATAGCCTAATTAGTTTCAAACTCGCTTTCATATTTAAGACTTCACACTCTTTTCCCTATTTCCTTCTTTTTCCGATAAAGAATTCAACTGTTTTTGGTACATACTTAATTTCATTTTTGTTGAAGAGTCTACTATTATATTTTTGTTTCGGAATTCAACTCGTTTGATTAAAAATTCTTCTTTTTGGTTGCAAATTCTAATATTTTCTTAAAAATGCAACTATTTTGTTGCAAAGTCATCCTTTTTGGTCAAAAATTTCTACAACTTTCTTAAAAGTTCATATTTTTCGTTAAAGATTTATCTCCACTGTTTGATTAAATACTGTAATCTTGCTGAAAATTTACTTTTTTTTAAACTCATCACTTTAATTGACAATTCATCTCTTTGGTTGAATATTTTTCATTTATGGATAAAAAGTAACATTGTTATTAAAAAATGATCAATTCTAGTTGAAAATTCAGGTATTATGTTGAAAATTCGTCTTTTTGGTAGAAAATTAATCTGCTTGGTTGAAAATTCATCTTTTCAAGTTGAAAAT
Source organism: Andricus curvator (assembly GCA_932195095.1). Taxonomy (NCBI): domain Eukaryota; kingdom Metazoa; phylum Arthropoda; class Insecta; order Hymenoptera; family Cynipidae; genus Andricus; species Andricus curvator. Next base: position 207,907 of record CAKNYM010051761.1, on the reverse strand, counting down.
TAAACTTATTGTTTGAAAGTTGGTCTACTTTGTCAAAAATGATTTTTTTGAAGAGTCACCTTTTACGTTAAAAATTTAACTATTCCTTTTTTGATTCAAATTTATCCTTTACAAGTTAGAAATTCAAATATTGGGTAGAAAATTCATGTATTTTGTCGAAACTTCGTTTTTAAGCATGGGAAATTAATCTTGTTTGTTGAAGATTAATCTTCTTGTTTGAGAATTCATTTTTTTGGTTGAAACTTTAAATATTTTGTTGAAAATACGTTTCCTGTTTGGTGAAAATAAATTCTTGTAACTAAAAAATTAAACCATTTTTGGTTTAAAACTGATCTTTTTTTCAGTTTGAAATTTAACTATTTTATTGAAAATGTATCTTTCTTTTTGTTGATAAATCAATTATTCGTTTGAATGTTATACTCTCTTGTTGAATATTGACCTAATTTTAAGGTTAATTATTTTAATTGAAAATTCATCACTTTTATTGAAATTTGAATTATTCTGTTGAAAATTCGTCTTTTTTTGTTCAGAATTAATTTTCATAGCTGAAATTATAACTATTCCATTTTCTGTTGAAAGTTGACATTCTTAATTAAAAATTGATCTTTTCTCTTCGAAAATTCAAATACTTGCTTGAAAAATTTCCAACATGCACTTTCATTGAAAACGCATTATTTTGTTGAAATTCGTCATTTTTGGTGCAAAATTGATCTTTTTGGTTGAAAATCCATCAATTTTGGTTAAAAATTCAACTTTTTAGTTCAAAATTAATCTGTTTTAGTTGAGGATTCAACTAATTCGTTAAAAACTAATTTTAGTTGAAAATTCAACTATATGGTTGCAAATAAACTTTTTTGTTCCAAATGTATATTTTCGGGTTGAAAATTCAATTGTTTCGTAGATAATTCATCATTTTCGCTTCAATATTCAACAATTTTTTTAAAAATTTATTTATTTGATTAAAAATTCGTCTTTTCTGATAGAACGCTGATCTTCTTGGTTAAAAATGTATCTTTTTTTTCGTTGCAAATTAAACTACTTGATTGAAATTTAAACTATCTTGTCGAATTTTTTTTTTTTTTTTAGATTCACTTCTTAGGTTGGAAATTTAATTATTTTGTTGAAAATTCTTTTTTGTAAATTGAATTTTTTTATTAGAAAAATTAACTATTCCATTTTTGGTTAAAAACTTATTCTTTCTTCAAAAGTGAAAAATTGAGGGTTCAACTACTTCATGAAAAATTCATCTTCTTCCATTGAATTCAACTGGTTGAATACTGTATTTTATTTTTGGTTGGAAACTAATCTTTTTTATTTAAAAATCCAGCTATGTGGTTGAAAATCCATTTTTCTTAATTGTAAATTAACTTTCTTGTAGAAACTTTTTTTTTCCAGTTTTGAAGTCAACTTTTTTTCTAAAACACTCGACTTTTTCGCTTAAAAGTTTAACTCTCTTGTTGAAAATTCGTCATTTGAGTGAAAAATTAATCTTCTTTGTTGAAAATTCATCCTTTTTGGTTAAAAATGCAACTATTCAGTTGTCGAAAAGTTTTCCTTTTTCGCAGAATTTAGCTTGTTGAAATCTTTTTTTTTTTAAAGTAATTTTTTTAAATGAAAATTAAACTATTTCATTCATGGTTGAAAGCCTTATTATCTGAGCCACGCTCTCACCGAATTTAATTTTATGTTTTCAAATATTAAACATTCCTGAAATTTTGTAAAGAATTGCAGAAGCTTAAATGCTGAAATTTTTAGGTCGCAATTAAATAAAGTCTTTTAAAAAATGTTAAGAAAATAAAAAACAATAGGATCAGTACTTTTGCTTAATATTTTTTACAAAATATCCTGTAACGCTCCATATTAATTGATTATACATACAATGAGAGGATATTTTGAAACGCTTAAGTCAAAAAAAAAAGTAAATCGTGAAAATAGTAATTTTTCGCATACTTTGAAAAGTTACTATCTATTCTGCATGTATTTTTGAAGGATTTTTGAATTTTTTTTTCGATTTTATCATAGTCGCATATCATGTCACGCGACCCTTAGCAACAACGTATTAAATTCATATCCATCACAAATACATTCCTAGATCTCGTGGTTTTGGATTTTCATACTCTCTTCGGTTATCCTTAAAAAAAAAAAAAAAAAATTGATTAGCAGTTTGAACTCGAAAGTTCATTGCCTCACTACCCGATTCGGGTAGTGTTTAATGAAAAAGAAATATTTTAGGAGATTTAATAACCTAGGAAAATTACATTTTATCGAAATTTTCCCAAGGAAAATGTCTTACTTCAGGCAGAATATTTAGAGAGAAATGTCGATTTTTAGTCAATTTAAAATAATTTCTTTCTTTGAGAAAGTAAATGTCAATTTTCTCGACTTTATTTTCCGTTTTACTTTGCTTTACAAAAAAGTTGTGCAAATAGCTGTGAATTAGTTTTTTTTTATTCCTAAAACATTGCAAGTTTTTTGAAAGGAAAGAAATAAAATGATTATTAGAGATCTATGAATCTAGAAAAAGTAATAAAGTTGATTTAAAAAATTCTTTCGAATCCACCATCTTTGTTTATTATTGCTTTATTATAAGATAAAATCAAAGAAATTGTAAATTCACTAATTTGACCGAGATAATTAAATTTAACCGCAAAGGTGAAGAGAAGGGTCCCAGCAATGAACCATATTTTCTTTCGATAGAGAGAAACTGATTTATTTTTTAGATTTTCATAAATAGTAGGAAGTGTCTCGTCGTCCCGAATTTCCAAATGAGTAATCGAATATTTTTCATAAGTGTGGCTACTCGTCCAAAAATTTCGGAACGACAAGAACAACGACCATCCCATCATGTTTAAATTTCACGACCCTATGTACAACCAGATTTACAGTCTGATTTAAGGTTTGATATAGGGTCAGGTTTTTTAATAGGGTCATCACACATGGGCTTCTTTTCAAATTTAGTCAGTGGGCACATTCTACCCAAAAAAAATATTTTAAATAAAAATTTTAATTTAAAGAAAATAAATTTTAATTCAAAACTAAACATTTTGTATATAAAACATAAATATTCGAGACAAATAGTTAGAATCGCGTGGTACAGGATTTCTAATTGGAAGTTAAGGGAACAGTTGAGGGGACCGAAGGATCGTAAAAAGGTGGGGAGCGAGGACGACTTCCAAAGGGATGATTATACGCCCTCTGAAAACGACCCTTCTTCCTCCACCCCCACCCTTTTTGCCTTCCTCGAGCCTGCGGGTAGGACTCCTTGTTACCCACATGCTAATTCTTTGAGGGCGCTCAGGTCCTCGAAATGTAGAGGGAGAAAGGGGGAAATTTTTTTCAAGAATCCCCTGAAAAGTAGTCGTTAAAATACGAAAAGGTATAATACGTCAACGAAACGAGAGAAGAAACTTCGTGACGAGAGCAAAAATATTTGAATAATTGTATCTTTAAACTCGCTATTCTTGAAATTGATTTTTGCAGCAAAAAATAAAAAATCAATACTTATCTGTTATCTCATTATTCATCTTATCTTTTACCTTAATTTTTATCTAAACATTTATCTTTCTTTTATATTAAATTTTCCTGCGTTGTCTGCGCAGAGAATTTTCGTAAATTCCATTTCAGCTTCAGACATTAAAATGCTGTGAATGAAAAAATTGTGAAAAAAAGTGACAAAATTAATGATCTTTCCAACTTGGTGAGTTTCAGTCGTTGTTTTGAAGGATTTTCTGAAAGATCATTCCAAAATTCCGTATTTCGTAAAAATTTTTTTCAAAAGCTTCAAAGTGCTGAGAATTCTATTCTCAACAAGTTTATTAAATTCATTAATCCAAAGAAACGTGCATCCCTTATAATTCTAAAAGGGGAAATACCACCCCCTATAAAATATAACACCTCAGTCATTATCGTCAATTCGTCACCGATAATGACACGTATACAGTGATATAGGATATACTAGACATCAATACGTATATCTTATGTGTACATACAGACAGAAGCATTTCATGTATTTAACAAGGGTCGTGGAAGGGTGGTCGATGGTAATAATTTGCGTGTGATTGGTGTGAGGGGTGGAAGTAGGGAGGCAGGAGGATTCGTGGATGGGGGTTCGTTATCGGTAGCCCTCGGGGGGAGAGTGAGTCCTCATTAGGGCCTGTGTGAGCAAAGCCCTACCCCCCTCATTTCACCCATCTTCCATCCTTTCCTAACTCCCCATCTCCGACGAGTCTCAATTTGTCAGTCCATTTTATTTACGTTTTATATCTCCATTCCAGCCTCCTTTCAATCATCCACTTTCCTAAACAAACTTTCAATTCATTTTTATTCATTCTTTTTGATACAATAAGAAATTTTTTATACTAGACATTTCACTAAAAGCATACCCAAGATATTTTGAAACACCAAAATTGTGCAGTCTCTTGGAAGATGTAATTAATAGCAATAGAAGAAGACGGGACACCTTCCAAGCTTTGTTGACCTTGAAAATGAAATGACTCATATTTGAAAAATCGCGCAATATTTTTTCAAGTTCGTGGTCTCGTTTTAAAGCTAGATGTATTCTCTATCATAAAAAAAGAACCTAAACAATAGAATATTTCGAACTTTTGATTGACATGATCGAAATCGAGGGTCGCGAAAATTTGTCTAGTGATAGGTTTTATCGAAGTTGACAAGGTTCGGGGTAAGCGCTAACACAATATTCCCTCCCTGACTCTTCAGCCGGCGGCGTACACATCGGATTCGAAGCCAGCTCCCGGGGGGTTAACCCACCCCAAACGATCGATTCTCACCAATTATTAGTTGCCTAACTGGTCCCGATTGGAAGAATAGGTTTGATAGAATTGTGGCTCTATGGGAAATTAACCCCTGACCCAGGCTGGCCGCTCTCATCCGGCGTCACGTTTTCTGCAGTCAGGACATTTTTGTTCAATTCATTCCCTCCCCTTTCATCCGACCAGATCCTCATCAACCGCTTTCATTTTCCAAGCCCCCATGTAACAATGCTACACTCGTGGAATTTGGAAGCGTCATAACTTCATCAATTCTCTCCGATCAAGCAGAAAATTTAGCACATTTTTTCTGTTGAGTGTGATCCGAATAAATCGGAGAATTAAGTAAACCTAAAAACTGAACGAAGTCAATTTTGTCAAAAACACTTTCATCTGAAGTCAATTTCTTTTTTCGTTTACCATAAAATTCGAAGCGAAGCTTTCTTTCGTTCAATTTTTTGTTCTCTTATGAATATATATATAGAAACTAGTTCGTTGCAGGTAATATTTTGAAAAGCACGTTCTGGATGGGGGTTGGGTGGGATTCGGGATCCAGTCAAGTGTACCAGTACGATGGTCAATTGGTTCTACCAAGTCCAGTTTCTCAGGAGAACGAGGGGAAAAGGTTACGTAGTCGTACGTGGCCATAAATTAAACCAGGGTCGTGTATACGTATGTGAAATATATAAGGCGCATATGCGAACGGCTCTGTGCACTCTATGTCATGGCGAAGCGACTTATGCTCCTTAAATTGGCAAAAAGTCGCGGCTCTTCGTACCAAAGGAGCACTTCCCTCCAACGATCTCCCTCTCCTGTATGAAAATAAGGACCTGGACATGCCCGAGTGGACGAGAAAAGCGAGCTCGATGAATTTAGATTGTATGGAAAATTGTACAGCTCCTTAAATGCATTTTAAAATTTAAATGACAATAAATTTCACTGGAAGTAGGTTGGTCTTCTTATGGAAGAAATTCCACTGATTATTCAAAAAGAATTTAATTTGATGACTATCTTGATTGATATTATCGTCCAATACCTTCTTCTGTGATTCTCCCTTCCAACTTTCCCCTTCAATCACTTGTTAACCAACTACCTCCTTCCATCATCTTTCTTCCAACTCTTCTCCACTAATTATCTTCTTGCATCTCCACCTTGAAACTTCACGACAACTCTCTCTTCCTCCCCAACTTCAAACTTCCGTGTTACATTCCTCTTCTTTAAATCTTCCTTCCCACTGCCCCTATTTACACTCCCCTACTTTAACTCCACTATTACAGCTTTCTTCTTCAGTTTTCCTTTTCCCTCCACCCGTCGCCGTTAACACTCACTTAGTTACCCAATCTTCCCAATCTCACCTATCATCAGTCTTTCGCCCTCTTACATACATTCCTTCTAATCTTTACCCCATTTTCCCTAAGCTCCTTTAGTACTCCGTATCTCCTCCTCCTTCTCCTCGGCCCCCACTCTAAGCCCTTCAGCCACCACTTCTTCACGCCTCTCCTCTCCCATGCTATCTTTATATTTTATCTACCCTCCACTGTTTTTCGTCCACTATACCCCCACAGCACCCCCTATCTCCCCTCTTCTTGTTCTTCTATATTTCAACCCCTCTCTTTTCTTTCACAGCCCTTCAGTATTATACAGGTTCATTCTGACATTAATTTGATATTATTGTATATATTAAATTATCTCAGTATTTAGGAAATTACCAAAGTTAATTTATTCAGCCCGATGCACAATGCTATGTGAAATGCGAGATCTAAGACGAAGTATACGTACAATTCAGAATTTCGTACAGAATTCAATATAGAATTTCACATATTTAAAAAATCATTGAACCTAAAAAAGTACTCTCCCCTTTTTTCCTCACTTCACTCCCTCTCTCTTTTATAAGTAGTTTCAAGCTATTTCGTGGAAGCTGAGCATACAGAGTCCACTAAAGAGGAGAACGAGTTCCCGGTTGAAGGGAGCTTCTCTGAGAGTACGTTGGGATAATTACTGTCTGGCTAACGAACTGGCATAACATAATAATATGTCCCTTTACGCATCCCTCTCTTCATCCCTCTTCTTCTCCGTCTTTCCACAGCATCGTCTTCATTTCCAGCAGGCAGTCAACTTTACCAGTTACCATACTTCGTGGCTGCCTCCGACTGAAGTAGAGTACCACGCGATTTAATGAACATTACGCTTGTTAGCCTACTGTGTTACCGACCAAGCCACACCGGTGCGTTGGGTAGGGGGTAACACGGGAACGGAAGCGAAAGAGGGATGAAAGCGCCTTTGTGGGTGAGAGAATGCTTTTAATTTGTCTGCTGTTAGCACGGATTAGAGGGACTCGTGCCAGAACCATCTACCTATATCCCTTCATTCGTTCATTCGAACGAGCGAACCAATCCGTTCGTTCGCCACTCCAAGTGATTCCGGATACAAGACTCCAAAGAAAATTTCTCACCAATTAAACGGCTTTCACCCTCGTTAGTGAGAAACGATTTCGATTGAGGGGATAGCATCTGAAATTTGTAAACATTCAGGAACTATTAATCGACACCTACCATGAAATTTCTTTTCTCCTCTCATCTGTCCCTCAATCGAAGTTCTGTCCCACTGACCTTCTTTCCTTCTCTCCTCCTCTTCACCTTAATCCCTCAAAACCATCAATATCTTCCCCTTTCTCTCCCAAGACCCTAATCCTATCTCTCCTTATCAGTCGCACGATCCCTTACCTTTCCTTGTCTAACACCTCAATCTTGCCCATAATATACCCACTTACCCTGTCCCTTCATATCCCTAAACTTCACGCCGTTACCACCTTTTCTACTCCCCGTTTTGATCCCACAACTCCACCAGTGTATCCCTGTGACCTCCCCTCTCCAACTACTCAACTCCAGCGATATACCCCTATACTTTTTCCTCCATCCTATATTTCTCTGACACTTCCCCTTCCAACCTCACAACTCTATTACCATACTTCACTGTTCCTCTTTCTTCCAACACTCTATTCATCTGCTCTACTCCCAACACAACCCCTTATCTCCACCACTATACCCCTCTGCTACATCTCCCATCATTAATTCTTAGTATTCCCATTATATTATTGATAACAGAAACACAAAAACGATCGTTCAAAAGGTGTAAATCGTAAAAAAAACTAAGCTAAGCTAAACTCCGTAGAAATCCCTTGAAATATTTTCACCGCTTTTTAATTTCTTTGAAATCATTGCAATTGTTAGAAATCTTTAGAAATAACCTAAAATCCCTTGAAAATAAAATAAATGTATTATCTAAAGTTCTCTAAAAATCCCTTGAAATTTGTGGCATTCCTTAAAATCTTTCGAATACTTGGAGGTCCCCTCAAAACCTTTATATCTTATGAAAAATTTGTTATATCCTTGAAGTCTTTGAAAACCCTGCAAAATTCTTTGACATCCCTTCAATTTTTTTTAAACTCTGGAAATTCTTGGAAATCTTTTAAAATAACTTAAAAGTCTTCAAAAGTTTGTTAATTCCTTCATATCTCTTGAAATCGTTAAAATAATTAGAAATGTCTTAAAATAAAAATGATCCTATTTCCGAAAGTTCTCTAGGTTGAAAATTTTGAAATTGTAAAGATATATTAAAATGAGTAATAATTATTTGAAATCCTTTCAATATCAATTGAGCTAAACTTATTTGTTCGAGTTCTTGAAAGAAATTACTATTCAAATCTCTAGAAATCTTTAGAGATTCAATAAAATACTTTCCAATGTGTGAAATTTCTGGAAATACCTTAAAATTCCTTGAAATGTTTGCAATCGCTAGGAATTCTTTAAAATTTTATTTTATTTCATTTATTTTTTAAAGTTCTATAGAACTCCCTTAAAATCGAGATTGAAATATCTGAAAATCCACAAAATTCTGTGAAATACATTCACATTTTTTTAATCTCTTGAAATTTTTGGAATCTGTTAAAGTAGCTTCAAATCTTCAAAGTATTTTGAAATTTCGTAAATCGTTGGAAATAATTGAATGTCCTATAAAATTCCTTATATTTTGTGAAATTCTTTGAAATGTCTTTGGATATGCAACAAAATCCTTGGACATTCCTTGAAATTTTTTTAATGCCTTGGGATTCCTTAGAAATTTCTAAAATATGAAAATATATAATAGTACAAATATATTCAAATGAGTAGAAATAATTTTTGACACATTGAATATAAATCAAACTAAACGTATTCATTAAAATTCTTTTTAAAAAACTTCAAATCTCTAGAAATCTTTGAAATCCTTTAAAATGTTTCAAATCCTTGGAGATTGAATAAAATCCTTTGAATCTTGTGAAATTTCTGAAAAAGTACCTTGAAATTACTCGAAATGCTTGGAATCGCGATTCTAGGACTAGGAATTTCGTGCAATATTATTTCATTCTATTAATTTTCTAAAGTTTTTCAGATATGCCTTAAAATCAAGCTTAAAATCTTTGAAAATCATACAAAATTCTTTGAAATCAGTTAGAATAGCTTAAAATAATCAAAATATTTAGAAACTCAGGAAATTCTTTGAAATAACACTAGGAAGAAAGATTTTGTTTATCAATAATTGATGGGACATTTCAGTATGTTTTTTCCGTAGAATATGAACCTGAACAAATGTTCTATATTTCGCAATTTTTTTTAGAAAAACATTTTTAAAAAGTGAAAAACCCTATTTTTTACTGTTTCTGAAATCCTGTATCAAACAAACAAATTGAACATTACATTTGGAATATATCGGATAATATTGATGCTACGAAAAAAAGAAGGTTAGTTTTAAAATCAGCACTTTAAAAAACGTGAAGAAATACTATGAAAATCGAATAAACACGAATTTTATAAAATTGAATTACTTAGTGTAATTGGATGTTCTATGAAATCCCTTAAATCTGGTGAAATACCTTCAAATCTTTCGAAATGATACAAAATTATTTGACATTCCTTGCAATTCTTTAAACCGTGAATCGTACGAAATTCTTCAAAATCCTTTGAAATTTATTAAGTTCCTTTATAGCCCTAGAAATTATTGTAATCTGTAGAAATCCCTTGGAATAATTTTAAATCCTTTCTTAATCCTAGTTTCTCAATTTTTCGCATCAATTTTTTTCAATATTTCAACATTATTATTTATTTCTATACTGAGTTTCTTATAAGGATTTTCCATAATGATTTTTCTAGAATAGCGACGAACATAATTATGAGTAGATAGCCCCGGCTAGACCATCATTTGTTCTTGATAATTTCGAATGATAGGCGTTTAAAATTTAGGAAAAATGTAAGAAATATGTATGAAATGATTCTCAATTGAAAACGTTCCAATTCAAAATATTTTAGATAGGTAAAATTTTCAAAAAAAGATAAATATTGCGAATGGACTGAAAAGGAATTGAACTTGTATCAGTTCTAAATAAAAACGTTGAAAATTGGATAATTTTTAATTGACAAAATTTTGAAACAGAAGCTTTCAAACTTCAAAACCTTCAAACTAAAATTTTTGAATGTGGACAATTTCTTCAGGAAGAAGTTGAAATTGTCTCATTTCTAATTAAAAGCGTTCAGAATTGAACAATTTTATTTTGAATTCAAGAATCTCGTAATTGAATGATTTCAGATCAAGAGGACAATTTCAGAACGTTAAAAATGGAATATTTTCAGATTAGAATTTTCAAAAATAGATTATTTAAAATTCAGAGAAATGAAAATTATATTATTTTTAATTGAAAGCATACAAAATTGAATAATTCAAAAGTGAAAACCTTTGAAGTTCAATAACTTGAAATTCTAAGCGATTAAAATTAGACCATTTGAAATTTGAAACTAAATTTAATATTTCAAAGAAAAATCTTCTGAAATTATAGAAATCTAAATTTTTATTAAATAAAACATTTTTACGATTTAACATAAAAATTGATTAGACAAATTTGTCTAAAATCGAAAAATAAATTCACTTTTATTTTCACCGTTCAAAATGGGAAAATTTTCAATTCTAAACCTTCAATTCCTTTTCATTCAATTCGAAATATTGCCCTTTTTCCAAATTTTCCCTGTCTAGCCGAGGTTCTTCGCGTGTGAAAGCCGAACGGCGCTCGACAGCTAACTACACAGAAGCTCTAATCCGCTCTCTAATTATGAGCTATGATCCGGTTAAGCATTTTTCAAATTCTGTAAAAAATGTTTACCTTAAAGCTTGGCCCCTTCCTCTCCAAAATTCTCAATACCATTCCTATCGTCCCTCTCACCACAGCCCTCAAGAGAACCCTATCAGCCACTCCCCAAACCCTCTTCAATTAATTAGTGTGCCACGATATGACATCCCTTTCTTTTTTCAGTACAGTGAAATGACTGATCCAATTTTGTGTATGTGTCACGATTTTCAAATATATTCTCCCTCTCCAAAGAGGCTAATTTTGTGTTAAATAATTTAACAAAAATACATTTGGTATGTAGTTTTCTGGAATGAAGTAATATATGAGTACAGGGCGATTTTTCAGTGGGCTCTAATCGTTTCGCAAAAATAATATTTGATATTCGTCCGAGATGGGAGACTCGCGGGACTTTATCTACTTGTTTTCTTACGACCCTCCGTTTCCGGGGAGATCTGCAGTGACTCGTATCGGTTATGCGAAGCAGCCGTCCAAGCAAATTATAACAGTGGACATTGTTTGAAAAATACCTCCGGCTCTCAGAAATAACAGGACGCATACAGGCATGTGCTGGACATCTGGACATCGTTATCCCGCCGACTATGTCGCAAAAGGGGTGAGCGGGTAGGTTCACATGGGACTGCGTTTCCTCCCTTAGTTTCCCGATGCACCAGCCAGAAATTCCTCCATCCTTATATTTCTAAAAGATAAAAATATTCTCTTGAAAATTAAGAACCTTCCGACTAATTAGGCAAAATTTGAGTAATTTGTTAAAAATATTCAAATATGAAAAATAGAGAATATGAAATCACGAACTTTAATAACCCGGAAGAAAATATGGGGGTGTCTAAAGGGATAATAGGGCGGCTAAATGGGACAGGGACACGAAAGCCATGATGGGCTGTTATTAGCAGCACGCTACATAGCAATACGAAAAACATTAGGAGCAAGGATAAATCTAAATCACAAGAGCTGCAAAGTGCACACTGATTTATCAAATTTATTTTCAGCCTTCTTTAAATTAGATTAAGAATTCCCTCCATTTCCATATCCAATTGATATCATTAAATATTGATGCAGGCTTTCTGATTGTTCGAGAAACTACAACCGGCAATTTGTCATGCATGTCTGAGAAGTTGCAAACTGATGGGGACATAAAATTATACGACTTGATATGATGACTAGAGGTTTGAGAATGGTAGATTATTTATTGACTTATCAAGTGAGCTTTTGCAGTTTTAGTAAAATAACATTTAATTAATAACAATGCCCAATACATGAAGTTACACTTTTCACTTGATGGTCGCTCAAAGCTCTTTTCAGGTTTTGCACAATGCTATTCTTTATTCCAACATCTCCTTTGAACTCAAGCACACAAACCTATAAGTGCGCACACATTCAAAAGGCTCCACACGAACATAATATTCGCGAAGCTGACGTGCAATACCTAAGCGTGGGAACTGGCCGAGTGTTTGCACATTACCAGATCCATCCGACCAAGGATAATGATACGGTGTTTTACCTCAGAGAGACCTTCCCCTGACAGCCAAATTACTCGTTTACCTAGAAAAACTTCCTTCCGACCCTCTCCAATTGTCTTTTAATTTTGATCCTTTAGCTCTTCTTTTCTGCAAGTTTCATAGGCTGCAAAAAAAAGTCTTAGGCTTCTCAGGAGAAAGTTTCAAGTTTGAAAACAAGATCATATCAGAAGATATGACAACCTTCTAAAATTCAGGCGAAAGGTGATTCATTAAGGGATTATGTAAAATTTTCCATAAAGTCTCTTACGAGAGTGTTTACTTTTATGCTGAGCTATGATTCAGACTTTTCTTCTATTAATGATTGAAGGTCAAAATAAGAACTGTTTTGTTTGAGAATCCTTCCTGATTAGGAATAACTCCAAAACGCTGACGGTACACCTAAAACCTGAAAGTTCCTTCCCAGAAGAATTGGCCAATTTGGACATCACTTTGCAATTTGCAGAGTTCCAAATCGCAGGAGAATAGCTCGTATGAAGATTTACGTTGGTTAGCTACGTCTCGAAAAATGGGAACGATCAAACAGTCGTTACCGGGACAGGAGCTATCTACTCGTTTGGTGTCCCTCGGGGGACCGAGCTAAGGGGTTGTTAGCTGACCGTGTAACAGGCCTCTGCGGGACTACCATTCCCTCTGCCTATCTTCGACCACACTAACGTTTCTTGTACACCCTCCACTTACCTCTCCCAGGAACGTTTAGACGAGTCTCGTGCCGCGCAGGATCGACTCATGTTAGTCACACCAGAAGATAACTCCCGGGAAGAAAATTGCTTTCGGAATAGTTATTTAACATCCACATGAAAGCATGCCTTCCAAGTTGATTGTTTGCTTTTCTGTTAGGATCAAGTTTTCCTTTAGGAACTGTTTGTTGTTTTTCTTCTATGATTGAGCTACAATAATTATGCTGCAAAAATTGCTCTTCCTTAATCTAAGCATATCCTTGAGCAGTGTATCATCTCTTACACAAAATTTATTTTCTCCAAGAACATCTTTATGAAATCCTGAAGAGTATCCTGATGATAACAGGATTCGTGACAGATGTTTCCGTTGAAAAGATGAGAGACCTTTATCTCCATCTTAACGGAAGTATTAGGATTCCCATCCCGGTTCGTTATCTTCTTCCCAGGGGCGCCTCAGCACATACATGTATACAAAACCTGAGTACGCAGCCGCTAACTGGTTATATTTGCGTAGACGTAATGGGGCAAAGTTGGACGGTCGTGTGTATCGAGGTGGTGGAGGTGGTGAAGATAGGGGGGTGTAAAATTAGTTCAATAAAGGAACACCCACGGTCTCTGCGGCACCCTCCTCTTCCTAACGATACATACGAGGACACGGCTGTCGCAGAATTTCCCTCGCTAACATGGCTGTCGGCCCATTGTGCGTCTCTCAATACCTTCACACGTGAACAATAGTCTAGGTGCCTCATGCGTCTTCAAAATTCACTGAATTCCTTTCTCGAATTTTAGGAAATTTGCCAAATTCCGAAAACAAACAAAGTGAGGGTGTTATTGTTGAAAGGTATTGTAAAGGTTCCAGGGAAGCTGTCCACTCTATCCTGAAATTCTAAGAGAAAGATACCTAAGGGTTGTAGCAAAAACACATTTTTAAGGCCATCATGGAAATTTAGTGGATGAGTATTACTGTAGAACTCATTTTCAATAGAAGAACATCCACTGGTTTTAAAAGATAATCATCAAGTGTTAAGATGGCCGTACCAAGTTTCCTTAACGACACTCGCTTTCCTTGGGCACTTTTTCCTGAATATGCCCCTTTTTATTGATAACGCCCTTAACCACGCCCATTTTTTATTTACAGAACTCAGCACTCCTACTTTTATTGGCCGCACCCGCACCCCTTAACCACGCCTATTTTTATTAACTGCGCCCCCTCTCTCTTTATTCCAACTACTAGAGACATTTTTATTATTCATGCTTATTTTGAAAAACATAGACCTATTTTAACTGAATAAAATTATTTAAATAAAAAAGATCAAAAATATTTAATACATGGTAATAATAATAATTATTAATAAAAGGTTTTTGGAATTCAAAGTAAAAAAGATAAATAAATAAGCAATGTTGCTGAAGAACGTATCTTTCTTTGAAACAATTTTCAAGTCTTGCACTGTACATTTTCACATACGCACTCGTTTTTCATACTCTTTCACCAAAGTAAAAACGTATGAACAAATATTTACGTAAGTTATACGCATTCTTAACGAGTTTTTTAACTCACAACCATTTGCATTGAAAAGTGGTCTTTTTTAAAGTCAAGTAGGTCCTTAAATTTTTTTCTTGCATATATTGAATATCTAGCGAAAACTGAGTACAAAGGTTTGTGAAATATTGATAGAGCTTGAATATTAGAAATGCTCAGAAGTACAAGACTTCCCGAAATACGCTCAACTTGTGGTTTTGATACGCGGTTAGGCTGTTAATTACTTTTGACTATTTACTCTGCTGATTTAAGCATAATATTTGGCCAAGGATTTTTGGCCCAGCGGCTTGCTGCTTGAGCCCCAAGGGCTTTTTGCCAGCAGTTAACCGGATTCGTGTAAACCTTAGTCCATTCGAGTTGCGGCTACAATTTCCACCGGCCTGGTGCATTAATTGCGACTTCTATACAAAAGGGTTTGACTTCCATCCTCTGCAAAAGGAATGCAGTTTAGTCTATCCGCTTATTCTTCAAGTTCCACATTTTGATATTTTTCTAAGAATTGGTTTGTTAAAATTGATGGAAGTTAATTAAAAGTTATAAGACAATTTCCGCCTTACGAATCCGGAAGTGAAAGAAAATGTCAAGAAGGAGGAGAAAGAAGAGAACGAGTTTCCAAATCGGTCGACCTTCGGCAAAAAGGGGAGCTAATTGTTACACGAATACGATCTCCCTTTAAGGGATAAGCGAACTCGATTTGTACTCGAGACACGTATTCCCTACTAACGATCATTTCTAGGCGAGTGGCTGATCATTACGGGACTTGTACTACCATTTGATTGCTTTATTGCCATGAAGAGGTATATAATCTCATGCTAGACTCTTGATACCTGTCACCTCTAATAAGCAGGATCTAATTCTCTTATTCAAGGTCATGCTAGACGATATTATTTTATTGAGTTTTGATAACAATTTTGAAATAATGATAGAACAGAATAAAATAGGATAAAATAGAACAGGGTAGGACAAAATACTAAGAATATATAAGAAGAAATGTACAAGAAATTAATGAAATATGATAGAAGATCATGCAATACAATGCGGGATAAAAAAATATGGAACATCCATTTTCTCTAGAACGCCCTTAAATCATAACAACATAGGCCACTTCTATTTACATTGGACACGCCCCCGGGCTACACTGTTGATTTCACTGTTGACCACGCCCATTTTTCTTGACAGTAAGGAATTAATCAATTGTCGATGTCTGTAGCCACATCCATTGATACACCCATTTTCTTTGAACAAGCCCCTTAAGAATGTCATTTGCCGCTTATATTTTTATTTAAAGCGTCTGTTAACCACAATGTTAATCACGCCCATTTTTTTGGCAATTTCATTTAGCCACATCCATGGATAGACCCATTTTTCTTGTTCACTTTATTTAGACCCACATGCTTGTCTAGGCAACTCTCTTTGGTCACGCCTATTTTCCTTGGCCAAGCACATACACCGCATCATTCGCCGTTTCCATTTTCATTAAAAACGATACTCAAACACACCATTTGTTACTTTCATTTTTATTTACGATGCCGCTTAACCATACTATTTATCTCGTCATTTATTTGGACATTGCCATTAGCCACACCCACAACCACGCCCATATTTCCACTTCACTTGACCTCACATTTTCGGACACGCCTATTTTTCTTGACTACGCCCTTTATAACACCAGTGGTATTTCTATTATCATTAAAGACGCCATACAGTGCGCTGGATCGGGAATTTACTGCTCATAATCCACTACAACCAACAATTCTTAACCAATTTCGATCTTTTTAAAAATAAATTCTCAGCATTAAATGCTTGAGAACAACATAAAGCCTAATTTTATTATTTCATTCTGCGCACTTAACTATTTAAATAAATCTGACGTCAAAATTAGATATTTTACAAATATTATTTTTTTTCAATGAAGAGAAAAGCTAAATGGGATCGTTATGTATCAGAATGCAAGAAAACATATCTTAAGAATATGAATATTTAGTTTAACATTCAACCAAATTTTTGTAAGGCCGTGGCTACGTGTACTGAAACTTCGGTACAAATAGCCGGATTTTTTCGGTATCAATAGGGCGAGCTGGAAAAGGGCTATTTGCACCGAAATTTCGGTACAAACATCCGAATCTTTTCGGTTCGTCTTGACACTCCTTTTTTATAACGGAGTGTCTCGTCGTCCCGAAATTCGATTCGGAACGACTAGTCCATCCCCTTTTCCAACTCCCCCAATTTTTTGGGACGACTAGCCACAGCCTTTTCATAAACAAATTATATAAACAGTTATTTGAATGCGGTGCTCAAAAGCTGATAAAAAATTTTTCGTAAGTAAAAATGCCTAAATTTCTAGCAGAAGTAATGTTTAGAATGAAAAAAAAAAACATAAATTAACAATTACTATTTTGATAAATATTTTAACACAAAAATTATCAATTTTTTCGATCTCATGGTTTCTTTTATCATCAAACTACTTTTAAATCAATTTAAAATTCCGATTTGTAAACATAAAAAATTGAAAACGTTAAATATTGTTAGTGTTATAAAAATTTTATAAAAAATATTAAATTCACCATTTTATGATGAATTTCTTTTTGGTAATTCATGTTGCAGAAAGTTATACCTATTTTACGACTCAATACGCGGGTTTGTCGTTGCAATTATTTTCATGCATCCTGATGTTCTTGATAGTGATATTTCAATAAGTAAATTCCTAAATAATCATAAGCCGGTATCGTTACTGAATAAAAAAATTTGAGACTGTTATAGACGAATTACTTTTTTTTTTTTTTAATGTTTTCAATAATGGAAAAGTTCATATTAACCCTTAAACTGCACACCTCAAAAAAATTACGTAAGCTACACCGTGGGTGTTTGACACCCAGTTACCATTGCACACCTCAAAAAAATTACGTAAGCTACACCGTGGGTGTTTGACATCCAGTTACCATTGCACACCTCAAAATAATTACGTAAGCTACACCGTGGGTGTTTGACACCCAGATGTTTAAACTTGTATAACTAAGACGGATTTCAATATTTTGTAACGAAATTCTAATGGGATGTAGAATTATAAGTTTTTCTTAAATCCCGTTTGTTTTATAACGATATAATTTGTTAAAAACTGGATTTCAAAAAAAAAATCGAAAAAATGAGTTTTTTCATAAAAAAATGTATATATTGCGTAATTTTCAATATTTTGACCTAAAAATGTAATGGGATACTCTTGAAACAGTATACTTTTAGAAAAAAATAAGCTCAAAGTTGTTCTGGGTGTTTGGCACCCACAGTGCAGTTTAAGGGTTAAAAGTTAAATCCAACAGAATTCACTAAATAAATTGTTTAATTCTAACATTATTGACTATTATTAATAAAAAAATTTTAACTGTTGCTTCATTCTGTTTCTGCGCTCACAGAAATTTAGTAATTCCGCTGCCGCTGTTTCAGGAATGAAGTATGTTTTTAGAAAAGATAGTACAATATTGCACTAAATATACAAAACTAACCAAAAGTATAGACCCAATTCTCGCGAATGTTTTTGGTAAAAGGTGTGGTGCAGCACACAAAAATGACTCTAATAACTTTAACTTTAACTTTAACTTTACCTTTGACTTACTAGAAAAAATAATATTTTCCAGTCAAATATTATAAATTTGAGATTGATTATAATATTGTTAATAACAATTACAATTGCGAGTTGGTGACACACTGTTTTGGTCAAACATTACCATTGTGGTACCTGCAACGCGATTTAGTCGAAAAACTAATTTTTTCATTCAAATATTATAAATGCAAGATTCATTTTTAATATTGTTGATAACAACAAAAATTTCGAGTTAGTGACATCCTGACTTACTCGATTTATTATCATTGAGGTACCTGCTACGTGAATGAGCAAAAAAAGGATTTTTTTCTTTAAAATATTATAAATTTAGTATTCATTTATAATATTGTCAATAACAATAACAATTGCTAGATGAAGATACACTTTCTTGTTAGTAGTTCTAGTTCTAGTAGTTCTTCTCCTTCTTCACGATGTTGAACATTGTTTTCTCACCCTTTCCTTCAAAAACCATTGAGGCACCTGCAACATGATTTAGTATAAAAAAAAAATTGTATATCAGTGTCTTGTCGCATATCATGCGCAGGAATTTCATGTTAATCGCGTTCATTTTACTGTTATCCTTTTCTTGATGAATCCAGGTCAAAATCCAGGTCTCGATAATGGGCCCTGCTCTACCGATAACCTGCTTACCCTCATTTATACGCCTATCTAACTCCCAATCTATCTTTCCCCTTTTCTTCAAACACCATAATATTTTATATTTACGTTAATTTTGAGGTCCATGTTCTTCATGCTTGTATTCAGTTTGATGAACATTCTTTGCAAGTCTTCGATTGACTCTGACATAACAATCTTATCCCTTGCAAACGCTAACCCACGTACCCTCACTGCCCAGAGATCCACACCTTCTTCGACGAAGAGGACCAGTCTTAGACACTCGTCCATTAATATAATAAATAGTTATGAGGGCATAACGCATCCTTGTCTAGCATCTTGCATAATATCGAAACAGTCACTCAGTTTCCCAGTAACCCTTACAGTTACACTCGCTTTGCTACCAGCATATATTGTTTTTATTGCTTGTAGGAGCCATCCATTGACATAGTTTACTATATAAAAAGTTCAGAATGATTTCAAATATTATACAAGTTTCATGACCTTCCCCTTATTTAAATTTTTCAAAATTGTAAATTAAAAAATATATATCTTGCTGATCAGCTTACAGATTTAAACTTTCAACCATCATATTATTTAAAACTGGAATCATTTAAAATTAAATAATCTTGAATTGAAAGCATATATCGGAACCTTGAAAATGGTTTAGTTTCATTTTTAAATCTTTCAAAATGTTATCGTTTGAAAACAATTATACTCTATAGTTAAAAAACAAATTAAAACCAATGATTAGTTAAATAATTGATTTTAACCTGAAATATATCCTCAAGTACTTGAATAAACGTTTGAAATTAAATAATTTTAAAGCCTGCGTCCACTCGTTCCGAAAAATTGAGGCAGTTGGAAAAGGGGATGGACTAGTCGTGCCAAAAATTCGGGACGACCAGCTAAGCGTTTGAAAAATATTAAAATTTAAAGTCTTTGATATTAAATAACCTTCAAATGAGCAATACTTAAAATTTTGCACTTTTAAAGTCTTGGACGCTATAAAAATTGAGAAATTTCAATTCCTAGGCTTACCAATTTAAACCCCGTTACCGCCGAGAGCGCCACTCGCGCTACCCCGGTCTTTGAGAGCTTGTAACTGACGTTAAAAACGTCAAAATAAAATGAGATAGTCATATTCTAAAAGTTTAATTTTTTTTTTTTTTGAAATCGAGTTTTCAAAAGGTTTCCCAAGTGGA
>CAKNYM010051761.1:164766-177814 GCA_932195095.1 Andricus curvator | reverse complement strand
TAATTGGTCCTGAGGATCAACTGATAAAATGATCAAAGGATTTGAAATATTTTAAGGTATTTTTTTTAATTCCTTGGAATTTTCAAGATATTAAACAAAGTTCAAGGGATTTCAAAAGATTTTAAGGAATTTGAAATATTCTAGGTTATTTATAAAAATTACAAATAACTTTTTAATTGGTTTCAGTAATTTAATAGTATTTCAAAGGATTTGTTATGTTTTAGGGTATTTTAAAAGATTCGCAGGCATTTTCAAAAGCTTTACAAAGGTTCAAGGGATTTCAAAGAATATCAAAGGATTTGAAATATAATTATAATATAAACGATTTCCAGAGTTTTTTTATTTATTTCAATAGTTTGAAGGAATTTCAAAGACTTTGAAATATTTTAGGGTATTCCAAAAGATTCCAAGGTATTTTCAATATATTTATACAGTTTCAAGGGATTTCCAAGGGTTTTGATAATTTCAAAGGATTTTAATATATCTTCATGGATTTCATCATAGAATTTATTCACAAAAAGTGAGGGATTTTGTAGGGTTTCAAAAATTTGAAGACATTTTCAAATATTTTTTGCAATTCATTTGGAAGTATCCCTGAATTCTTATCAATTTATCCTGAATTCTTTTGAATTTTTCTAAATTCACTCAATTAAATGGATTTAAAAAAAGTTTATGTTTAATTCATCTTGAAGTCTTTAAAACTCACCTTAAATTCTTAGGCATTTCATCAAACTCTTTTAAATTATCTTTAATTTTCAAAACGTATTTCAAGTTTCAAACTTACTTAATTCAATGAATTTTTCCATAAGTTTGAATTATTTAAAATTCACTTGTTTTTTTTTATTCAGTTTGATTTTTTATGAATTCCACCGAATTCTTCTCATTTCCTTTAAATTCCTTTATATTTACTCAAATTTTATTGTAATCAATGGCATTTTTTCGATTTGTAGAATTTTTTCCAATTCATTTGAATTCTTTTGAATTTAACTTGAATTGTTTTGTAGTCATTAGTCACTCCTTTGCTTATCAATTAGTATAATTTCAAAGATTTGAAGAGATTAAATTTTTTGTTGAATTGAATATACCATGAATTCTTTTACATTCTTTGGAATTCTCTTTATTTTATTTTTTTTTAATTTACTTGCATTCTTCTAAATTCGCTCAATTCTATTTAATACAATTGCTTTTTAAATTTGTTAAAGTTTTTATTTAATTGATCCTAAAGTCTTTTAACCTAATCTTGAATTCTTCCGCATTTCATCAAATTCTTTTGAGTTCCCTTAAATTTTTCTAAGCTTATTTTAAATTGACTGAATTCAATAAGGTTTTTTCATATTTGTGAATTATTTCCAATTCATTTGATTTCTTTGGAATTCAACTTAAATTATTTTGAAGTTTTATGAATTTATCCTGAAGTTTTTACCCTTTGTGAGCGAAAAAAGTACCCTATGAGCCTGACAAAAAGTACCCTTTGGTCCCTATATTTAATTCCATAGGGACTGTGAGGCCTGGTAGTATTCGTCCCACATTGCGTTATCCAATAAAAAAACAGTAAATCCGTTATAAACTATATGGAACCCTTCAATAGTGAGAAAAAATCCTTTTGCATGACCTTGAGAATTTAATCTGGGGAATAATTAAAAAAATATAAGTTTGTTTATCATTATCAATGTTGAAACATAGTAAACAGTTTGCAATAAATCTAATATGATGTTAGTACTAAGTTAATCACTCAGTACGATTTGTGAAATGTTTGTATTTTTTTGCTAGTTTAACAAAGTACCTAATTTGTTTAATTTCAATTTTAATATTGTCGCCGGCCAAGCAACGTTTTGCAAATTTTATAATTTTCAGATCTCGACATTTCTAACATTTGCTACCCAAAAACGCAACCTTCGCAATTTTCGCTGGAATTTTAGGAATCGAATTGCAAAAAATTTAACAATAATTTAAAAAACGATAATTTGCGTTATGTATTCAGTTCTGTAAATCATGCAATAGTTGCTTCTCAATGGAAGAAAGCAGAAACAACATTTTGCAAAACCTTCGGTATATTCGCTGGGGAGTGATTAACAAAATAATAATTTGTTTATAATTAATAACGTTTCCGCATCACGAACGTTTTGCAAATTTAATACAGGATAGAAATTGAGTTTATAATTACTCACTTAAGTTTGCAAAATGTTTTTAATTTTCGTAGCGCAATGGAGGGCGAATTGTGCAAATTAATTTTTGTAAACAAATTGCCGACCGGACACGTTTTGCAAAATTTGATTTTATGTTCAACATACGAAGAAACAAATATACAACTTTTTTGAAGACCTTCGGAATTTTTGTTAATTGATTAGCTATTTCCACTGGTCTATCATCGTCAGAAACTGAGAAAGTGAAAAAGCTCTAAATACAATTTGATACCTTTTTGCCTTCGAATTTAAGGTTAAGATGACTTTCATTTGTCTTAGAAAGAATCTTTTTGCAAAAAATCCTTTTGCAAAACATCCTTTTCCGATAAACCAAATCGCGCAACAAGACAACTTTTTCTCTGGGTGTTATTTTGTTCTAATGCAAATTTGTACTGAGATTTCGCACTTTTGGTTTTTACATTCATGGCTCAGTCTCCAGATAGCGATCGTAGCCTTCGGGGTTCGAGTCCCGGCAGGTAAATTTTTTTGTTTTTTTGGAGTGAAAATTGACTTCCACAGATTTTAACAAATTTCAGCGTTTTCGCACTCACTGATTGAGAAAAAATGAAATGTACTTCGGTGTCTGTCTATCGTCGTCGTCGTCGTCGACGTCGTCGTAGTCGTCATTTTCGTCGTTCTCTTTTATGAAAACGATAACTTTCGAACTATTTATCCGATATGATTTCCCTTTGACACACTGTTTCAAGGCATGAAAAAATTGGACGAGTTTAATTACCAGCCATTTTGGACCAAAGGTTCTGGTTTTATGCCTCCATAATGCTTCTAAAACAATAAAAAATTCCCTTTTCCAGCAAAACTGTACGAGATATGAAAAAATGTTAAGAAAAAAATTGTTTATCTCAAAAAGATCTACTACAAGAAGCAAAGTTTTTGATGCAAGAGTGAAAAATATTATTATAATTTAAAAATTCCATTTTTCAGTGAAACTATGCAAAGTACAATAAAATGCCAGCCATCACAATTGTTTTACGCAAAAAGTTCTACCGTTTTTTTTATAAGACGCATAGTTTTTGTTTTGATCATTGAAAACCTAATTTTAAAAAAAAATTCTTTTTTCTGTCGAACTATGCAAGATAAGAAAAAAATTAATAGACAAACAATATTCATTCAAAAAATATCTACAGAGTTGTTATTGACTAGTTTTTGATATGACACGTAGTTTTAGTTTGGATCTTTAAAATACCATCAAAAATAATAAATTTAAATTTATAGAAAAATAACACAAAATAAATTAAAGGATTTGACGGCAAAATTTGTTGCCTCGATCAGAATTCTTGCACTGAGAAGGAGGAGGAGAAGGAGCTTTGACAACCGAGAATTCAAAATCACTAAAGTAGAGTTGTCAATCATTTCAACTTCAATTTTAAAAGTTCTGTGCAAAAATGTGCGGAAACTACAAAGCCTTAAAAACGCCATTAAAAATAACGAATTTAAATTTATAGAAAAATGATACAAGATACATTAAAACCTTTAACGGAAAAATTTGCTACCCAAATTAGAATTAACGGACCGAGCAGGAGGAGGAGGAGGAGGAGAAGGAGGAGAAGGAGTTTTAACAAAAGAGAATTTAAAATCACCAAAATACAGTTGTCAATGATTTAACCTTTAATCTTAAAAGGTCTGTACAAAAATGTGGGGGAAGTACAAAGACCATCCAGGTTTTTACAAAAATGGGTAAGTTGTTTTTTAACGAACTTTTTCAGACCCGGGACTCGTAGAGTGAATTATACCTCGTTAAAAATGATTGTCCATAGAAAAGCGTTACTATTTATTTTATTCATACTGTCCCGGCAATTAGAGGAGTTAATTGCCACGACCCGTAGGTAGACTAAAAGCAGAGAGATGGTGAAGTCTCGACCTTGCACACCGCTTTTCTGACCTCTCGTGTGCAAAGTCTGCGCGTGACACGTTAATTAGCTATAGTAACGAGGAATTAAATTAATTGCCGAAATCGATCGAGTATGGTCTGGAATGCAACTTGTCCCAGCAAACGACCAACGAACATTTTATTTCCCAATTAACATTCACGAAGAGCACTAAAAAATGTTTCCAACATCAAACCGAGACTTATAAAAAGCTTAATTATTTCCCTCCCTTGAAAAGTTTATAATTAGGCTTTGTTCTCCACACAAATCCATCAAGTGCTGAAAAAATTATAATGGCGCCGTTCAAAAACTACGTTATGCTATTTTAAACACTTTTACCCCCCCCCCCCTCCCTCTTTCAATCAACATTTTTTCTTCGATCTCATTTGATAACGCCTTAAATAAAACCACAAACATAATATTTGAACTGGCTTCACAGTCCGAATTGCTAATTCTCCAAACAGGGGAAATAGGAGAATTTTTTCACGAAAATAGGAAAATAATGGAGGATAATTTTTTTAAAAAATAAAATCAATGTATAGGTATCATATTGAATTCATTACGAAACGCTGAAGATTTCAATTCGAAATGTACTGAATTTGCAACAAAATAGTTAAGTTTTAAACCAAATATAGTTAAACATTTAAGCAAAAAAGATCTTTTTTTAACCAAATTTCTGGTTTTTCAACCAAATGGTCGAATTTTCAAACAAAACAAAATTAACTTCAACCACGAACAGCTTCATTTTTAACCAAATAGTCGAATCTTCAAGTTGCATTCAGAACCAAATAGTTAAATTTTCAAGCAAAAGGGACGAACGAGTTTTCAACAAAATAGTTGAATTTTAACCAAACATTTGAATTTTCAACTAAATATATCAATCTTTAACCTAAAAAGATGTATTTTCTACCAAATTGTCAATTAAAAAAAATTAAACTTCAACCACAAAATATTTGTATTGTCAACCAAATAGTTGAATATTTATTAAACAACAACCAAAAATAAATTTAGAAAAAAGTTCAACTTTCAACGAAGTATTTAAATTTTCAATCAAAAAAGCTCAACAAAAAATACATTAGTTGATTTATTAACCGAGACAATATTTCTCGATTGAACATTTAATAGTTTTGAGCACAACCAACAAATTTTTTTGAAGTTGAAAACGATTTTAACAAAAAAAGATTTTCCAACCCAATAGTCGAATCCTCACCCCAAAAAGATTAATTTTTAACCTAGCAGTTGTATTTTTCACCAAAAAAGATCAAAATTCTACTCAAAGAGATTAATTTTCAACCCAAAAAAATGAATTTTCAACAAAACAGTTAAATTTTAAGTGCAGAAGACGAATTTTGTACAGAACTGTTGAATTTCCAAGCCAACAATACGAATTTTCAACCAAAAATTTAATCTTCAACCAAAGAGTTGAATTTTAAACTAAAAAAATTAATTTCCAACTAAAAATAGAATAGTGAAATTTGCAGTCGAAAAAATTGACTTTCAACCAAAAAACATAGGGGAAACCACCCTACAGTAGATAGGAAAAAATACGACAGCATTTAACTGCATCAGTTTCCAAAAATAAAGAAAGATGATCATTGTTAAATAAAGTTTGAATATTCAATTGAGTATTCTTATAGAAAAAAATATCGCGAAATTAATTAATTAGCTGTATTAAACATTTTTATCAGACCTGGTCAAGGGCACGATTTTGACACCTTTGTCCATCAATAGATAATCGTTTCTGGTATTGCTCATGGGCAAGTCAGAATACTCAATTCTGGATAATTATAATTTGTCATTAGTATACTTACAATTAAAATCAATTTATTGAGTAAATAATAGTTGAAACTATGATTATTTAAAAAAACGCAAAAGTGTAAATTATTGACATTTTTTCAACTCTGATATTTCGTAAGATTGGTACGATTGGTACGAGATGTTTAATCTTTATACAATTTAACCTGACTTGCGATGACAGAAAAGTACAGCTTTTTTACACACCTTAATCCTAAAAATTATATCTTTTCCGAAAGACTCCTTAACACACAATTAAAAATGAGCTTCTTAATAACTAATAATTTACAATATTTTCTTGGTTTATTATTTAAAATAATTTGAATTAAAAAACTTCACGAATCAAAATAAACAAACAAACACAACCTTTAACTTAAAACAACTGCGAGACAGTCGCAGAGCTGCCAATTTCTGCAGAGACATTTTTTGTAAGTTTCCGATTATCTACTGTTGGTTATCTACTGTTGGAAAATGTGATATCCAATTAAAAGTACTTAAATATTCATAAATATTAATGAAAAAACAGTTTGTATTAATAAATATTGTTCATTAAACTTCAAGCCTTGATTCTAATGTATAAACATATCATAAAAATGTTTCATTAAGTTAAAAAGTATGAATAAAGAAGAGGTGAAATTTTTTTTTCAGGTTAAAAATGAATTTTTTGCTCTCACGCATTAATTATTTATAAAATTTCAATGAAACTTCGTCAGAAGATATAGTATCCTTGCTGAAACGTTATACTAAGAAAAGTAATGAACATTTTTGTCAGTTTTCTAGTTCAAGTTTCAGCCAAGTAGTTGAATTTTCAGTCAAGAAGATTAATTTCATACAAAAATTACGATTTTGCAACAAAATATCTCAATTTCCTACCAAATTGTTGAATTTTCAACTGAAAACTATCAAACTTCAACCAGTAATGGAATATTTATATTTTCAGTCAAGAAAAATTAGTTTTCAACAACAACAAAAAACCTAAAAGTTCAATTATCAACCAAATTATTTATATTTTCTATGTGTAATGTCACATTCTGCATCATTCTGCGGACAGTGTGACGTAGTTTTTAAATTACCCAAAATTCTGTACTTTATGTTTGAAAGTGTTTAAAGTTTAGTTTATGATTTCAATTTGTAGATTGTAGAAGATCATAATTTTCAATCAGTTGCACAAATTTTCATCTTGAAAATTTAAGAGCTCTCACACATTTCTTGTCGAAAAAGTCTAATATTCAGAGCCATTGGCAGAATATTGGCCACAATATTAAAGTAATAGAATATACAAGAGTTTATACCACTTTGTGGGCGTATAGACTCCATGGATCGTTTGTTAGACGACTAGCATTATGGTTGCTTGAGTATGAATATATGGAAAAAAGCGTTTTCTCTGGTGAAAATACGTGCGTAAAACTTATTTTCTTAAGTTACTGGGTAAACCCGGCTGAATATTTTTTTTCTTAACACATTTTTATCGTTTTGCCATCTTTTTTTACTTCATAACTTCCAATCAGAATTTTAGAAA
This sequence comes from Andricus curvator, assembly GCA_932195095.1. Lineage (NCBI taxonomy): Eukaryota > Metazoa > Arthropoda > Insecta > Hymenoptera > Cynipidae > Andricus > Andricus curvator. The sequence continues at coordinate 170,432 of CAKNYM010051761.1, read as the reverse complement.
TTGAATAAGAATTTAAGATACATTTTGTTTTCTTTCTGAACTTCATATTTTCAGACACAGTTAAAGAAAAGTTTAGTAATAACGTAAATACGTGAAATATAGTTTCTAACCCAGATAGCGGCAAGTTGGCAGCAATTTTTTTTTGAAGATTTTTGAAAAAAAAAGAAGATTATGTTGAGGTTTCTGTGACCTTAAAATGCATTTGCTGTGATTGATTTAGGAAAACATGCAGCAAAGTTGATGCAATGTTGCTAAAAAGTTGCTGTAAGTTTTTAGGAAACCTTGAAACATTGCAGCACCTTTGAGGGAATTTTTCAGCAACCTTGCATTCTCTATGGCAAAACCTTGCGCCAACCGTGCATCAACCCTGCAGTAACCTGGCAGCTTGAAAATTAAATTCAAAATTTCAAAATTAAATAATTTTTTATTAAGGCTGAAATTGAAACAATTTTCAATTCTAACCATTCAATGTTTGATAATATTATATTGAAATAAATATCTTCTTTCCAGTCCAAAAATAAAATATTCGGGGGAGACACAAAAAGTTTCATATTTTGACAATAAGTCATCTTTCTTTGGTCAAAAATTCAACTACTTGGTTGAAGGTTGAACTACTTTGTTAACAAATTTTATTTGTTCTCGTTAAAAATTCATCTGTCTGGTTAAAAATTTAATTATTCAATTTTTATGAAATTAATCTTCTTCGTTAGAAAATCATATTTTTTGGTTAAAAATGCAACTGTTCGGTTCTAAATTAATCTAGATTGGCTCAGCATGCAACTGTTTTGTTGCAAATTTCACTTTTCAGCTTGAATCAAACCTTTTTTCATTTCAAATTGAATGCTTTTTGGTAGAAGTATTAACCATTACATTTTTCGTATATAATTCTTCTTTATTGGTTAAAAATTCAACTACCTGGTTTAAATTTGAACTACTTTGTCAAAAATTAATTAATTTTGTTTTGGTTGAAGATTCATCATTTAAGTTGAAAATTTATATTTTCGGGTTGAAAATTTAACTGTTTTGTGTATAATTTCATCTTTTTGGTTTGAAAATTCAACAATTTGGTTGAAAATAACCTTTTTGTTAAAAATGTATATGTTTGTTTAAAATTTAAATATTTGGTTGAAAATAACACTATTTTTATAAAAACTTAACTGTTTGGAAGAAAACTGAACTATTTTGTATAAAATTAGTTTTTTTGTTCAAAAATTATATTTTTGAGTTGAAAATTCACCTGTTTTGTAGATTATTCTCATTTTTCTCTTCAAAATTTAACAACTTTTTGGAAAATTGATGTATTTTGTCGAAAATGCTGTTTATTTTGGTAGAACATTAAAATTAATTAATTAATTGAGGAAGATTAATATCTTCTTTTAACATAATGGTGATGTTGAAAATTTAACTTTTCTGATGAAATCCGTATTTTTGGTAGGGAATTAGACTATTTTATTAAAAAATCTTTTTTTTTTTCTTTCAATGCAACTAGTTGAAAGTTCGTCTTTTGGTAAAAAATTGATCTTTAATGGTAGAAAAGTCACCTTTCTTGGTTGAAAATGTACTTTTTATTGTCAGAAATTCAACTTTACGGGTTGAAAATTCAAGTGTTTTGTACGTACATACTTCGCCTTTTTCTCTTCAAAATTCAACAATATCGAAAAAAATGGATGTATTTTGTTGAAAATCCATCTTTTTTGGTCAAGCGTTAATCTTTTCTGTGAAAACATCCATCTTTTTTGTAGAAAATTGAACTACTTGGTTAGAAGGTAATCTTTTTTTATTGAAAATGCAACTACTGGGTTCAACTATTTTGTTAAACTTTTTTGTAAGATTCACTTTTGGTTAAAAATTTAACTTTTCCCGTGGAGAAATTGCCTAATTTGATCCTGATCCCGACGGGGTCCCGATCGGGTTAGCTCTATGTGGCCCTGATTATGGCTACTGTTGTGGTCCTTGTCGCGGCCACATCGGGCTACCCTCTGTAAATCAGAGTTTGTTTCAAAATTGGAATTAATTAAATTTAAAATTACTCCTCGTCTTAATTAGTGAATATTCAACTAATTTTCAGTTCAGTGACTAATCTAAAGTTAATTAGTTAAATTTAACTTCTCATATCCAAAGAATATAAGAAACGAGAAAAACCTAAAAAAAAAGCTTAAATTCATTTGAACAAAATTTCTAAAAATGTATGTTTACGGACGCATTAAATTAGTTGATAAATATACAATTATCAAGCTAGTATTATTTTTGTAGGTATTTTTTAAATCTGTTTAGAGTTTATACTTATTTAGATTTGAATTTGCCGCGCTAATCTCGAATGTATTCGATTAGTCTTCCGTTCGAAAATTTGGCAACGAACGGAAGGAAGGAAGACAACATTATAAAAGTGACGAGCGTCTCAATCACTGATATATACATATATATATATATATATATATAATTTGAAAAAAAAGTTAAACAACCACCGCAGGGTCCTACTAAGAGCAACTGCCATCCCCAGTAGCACCGCGGTAAATCACACCTATGGCCACGTCTCACAACCGTAAGATGGGTGGTCATAGGCAACGACAAAATCACAACGACAGGCCGGCGAAACCCTCGTGTATCTTGAGGACACGAAGCGACCCAAGGATGACAGCTTTCTGCATCCATCTCGCAAGTGCCTTGGCATATTTTTGGCACGCGGGTATTGCTTTAAGGTTACGAACCAGTGATAGTTTCGCAGCTCCGAGAGCACCTATCACAAGGACAATTACTTGTACCGAATATTTTGGGTACAGCCGCTTGCTCCACGGCTTTGTAAAGGAACGCTCCTTCGCCAATCATCTCGTGGTTCCTGACCATCTTTAGGAGAGGATCTCTGCCATTCGCAACGATGTAAGCTGTACTTAGAACAATCCGGTTATGAAGACACTGGAGATTCAGAAGTCCGCGTCCACCTGGACGGCGTGAAATATATAATCGCGGAACTGACGAATTGATATGCAAGCTTTTATGCATATGCATGACCTTACGTGTAATGACATCAAGGGCCTTAAGCTCGTTCTTCGTCCAATGAACTAACCCAAACGAGTAGAGTAGAACCGGGACGGCAAGCATGTTAGTCGCAGATACTTTGCTCAACGCCGACAGATTGGAAGACCAAATCTGTCGAAGAAGATGCTTGTATCTGCTTCGGAGAGACTCCTTCACTGATGTTACGTCCTGAATGCGGTTTTGAGGCACGCCCAGGTATGTATAGGTCTCTCCAGTATTACGATGTCTGATAACACTTATATCCACAAGCTCAGGGTCCTTGGGAACGCCAGTAATCTTTCCTTTCTTCAGATAAATTTTGGCACACTTGTCCAAGCCAAAGTCCATCCCAATCTCTCCTGTGTAGTTCTTGACAATATTTATAGCAGTTTGAAGTTTGCTTCTACCAGCGGCATAGATCTTCAGGTCATCCATATAAAATACATGAGTGACCTTATGCTCGCGCTGATTAGTGTTGCCACAGAGGTATCCAGAAGAATTTCGCAGTGCGAGAGATAGAGGCAAAAGTGTGATGCAAAAAAGCAAAGGGCTCATGGTATCACCTTGAAAGACGCCTCTCTGGAAGGTGACGTTGTTCGTTGTCACACGATAATTTCTAGATGAGATAGTAAATCTAGTTTTCCAAAGAGGCGTCAATCTCTCTATGCATCTCACTATGTGTGGATGTACCTTCAAGCTTTCCAACAGACAGATGATAAGTCTATGAGAGGTTGAATCGAAAGCTTTCCGGTAGTCAATCCAGGCCATTGACAGGACGCGCTGATGGGCTGCAGCGTCTTTACAGACACACCTGTCAATCAGCAGATTCTCTCGACAGCCTGCTACACCTTTTTGCGAGCCACGTTGTTCGTACATCTCTCGCCATACAGGCTCAATTTGTCGAACAATCCTGTTGTTGAGGACAGCTGTAAAGATCTTAGACAGCGTGTTCAAACAAGTTATTGGCCTGTAATTCTCTGGGTTGGACAAGTTGCCTTTTTTTGGAAGGAGTATAGTGCGTCCTAACACCAGCCACTGCGGAATGGGCGTCTCCGACTTTAAATATGAGGTGAATATGCGGGCCAAATGTTGGTGTGTAAAAGTAAACTTCTTCCACCAAAAGTTCTTGATACAATCTGGTCCAGCAGCGGAAAAGTTCTTCCTGCCTCTAAGTGCTTTTTTCACCTCTTCGGCAGTGATTGATGGACATTCCTCCTCAGATTTTATGAGGTTGTCGCAAAACTCCTTGAAGCGGATGATATTTTCAGTATCTTCTTTCAACTCTAGTGTTTTCGGGATCTTGTACACCTCTCTCCAAGAAGTCTGTACCTCCTTGGGCTTGGGTGGATTTTTTACAGAAACAGGTAGATCGCTGAAGTGGCGCGATGGGTCAGCGAGAAACTGTTGATTCTCCCTGATCCATCTCTCCCTCTTCTGTATTCTCCTCCTTGCGTCAGATAACAGCCGTATTTTGTCAACAATATGCTGATTGATTGTCAGTAGCTTTGACTTGTTTAGTGTGTGATTCAAGATCCTTAGTTCTTGGGCGAACTTTCGAACCGTTTCCGTAAACGGTCTACCAGATGTTATGTAGTCAATCACACATTGAACACGGGACGCATTCTGTCTTGCCCATCCAATCTTCTTGTTCAGTTGATGCAAGCGTCTTTTGGTCTTTTGATCCATCGTTGGTTTCAGCCTTCGATTTGAATCAGCTAAAGTTCTCGCAGCACCATAAACTGAGCAATTGATGGTCCAGAGGTCGGACTCTTGCGAGATATCTCCACGAAGGAAGGCATCCATTTCAGCCAGATCTTGGGGCTTAGGAGGAACTTGCATGTTAATGTTCCTTCTAGTAATGAAATTGCGATCATCTCTCAGAAGGTGCCTGCTTTCTGCGGTTGGTCTCAATGTCGCTTCCTCATCTTCGTCTGCAGCTTCATAAAGCAGCGGTTGGGGAAGCGCTCCGCGTTCATATCCATTTTTCCAAAGGTAGTCGGCTTGATTTCGCAAAGACTGATGCGAAACGTGCTGAAGCTCTGGGTGTTTCTGGCACCACAGAGTGTGCATACGCGCCATAAAGCCTCCGCGAACAGGGATAATGCTGGCATCGTAGCAGTCTAGCACGTCATCCCTGAGTCGATCCGTCCACTCAATGTGGGCGTTTCGCCGGTTCGTCGTCGTGTTTCCATCTAAATTATTTTCAGCACCCCGAACTCTAGGCTGATCGGCATTGTTTGCCGACCCATTGTCGGGTGCTCTGCGCGTTCGATTGTCTTGAACCGCATCTACAACATTTTGGTGTTTTGGTGGTTTCATTGTTGTTCCCACGAGCAGCTAGGGAAAGGGTTAGTCCGTCCTTTTAGAGCCCCGCGTGCAAGGATAAGGCTGCATACTCTGAGAGGTCGCCCGGTATCCCAGAGTCACCGTTTGAGACACCTAACCCAGGTGCCATTCAGCTTTCGGCACGGTTGTTACGCCTTCACTTAGGAGTTATTCCTTTGGGACCATCCCTGAACAATTGTCCGCGACTGCTTATTAATTATTGTACCATATTCAGCAGAAACCCTTGGTACAGGAACCCTCTATCCGCAACCCGAGGACGCGTTCGGTGGCTTTGTCATAGGCCCTTCGGTTCTATTCCAAAGGAA
>CAKNYM010051761.1:141477-164666 GCA_932195095.1 Andricus curvator | reverse complement strand
AAAGACGCCTGTGAAAAGCAGAGCTCTTAATATTAATATTTAGAGGTGGCTCATCGCGAATTTCTATTTCCCATTTAAATAGCATGTGAATTTTTTTTTTGTAATTTGGAATTTTGTAACTCTTGAATGGCTTGATGAATTGCTAAGCCCATACCATATTCTTGTAGGGAATTTGACGCCCTACAACAAAGTTCTCCTATGATTTTTTCATAAATTCACTCCTTCAAAAGTTATTTAAGGTTAAAGTTGAACACATAATAAATTTATCGTTTTTTTCCTTAATTTTTGGAAAAAATTTGAAATTTATCACTATTCATCGTAATATTTTTTTCGAAAATTTTATAGTTTATAATTTTCTTCGAAAAAAAGATCGTTTAACAATTTTTAAATTGAAAAGCTCAGTATCTTTATGTATTACCTGCTTATTTCTTATTAAAATAGTAGTTTTCATCTATTAAGTATCAAGATAATTCAGATACTAATGAAAATACGTCACTTTTAGAAACATACTGTTTTGTATTTAGTATAGTATAAAAATAAAATTCAATATAAACAATTTCAAATATTAATACTAAAACAACATTATTTATAAGTTTTGGCGTTAAAATTATCATTACGAACATTAACTCTTATTTTAATGTTTTCTTGTTACAATCTGGAAATTGTCGATGATGTTCTTGCACAACTTGTAAAAAGATATTGAAGTTGGTCCTCGTTTTTTTTAAGCAGTTATTGTATTCATCAATTAATGCAATACCGCGTTCTGCAACATCATTTACTACCGCAAGGTCTTTAAAAATTCTACGTTTTCTCGGTAAGAACAATAAAAGACAAATTTTCAAACAATGTTAAACTTGATAATGTGATGATTTGAGTTAGATTATTGTTTTTTAGAGAAAATTTTAAACTATAAAATATCCGAAAGAAATATTACGATAATGAGTGATAAATTTCAAATTTTTGCCAAAAATTAAGAAAAAAAACGATAAATTTATTATGTGTTCAAATTTAACCTTAAATAACTTTTGAAGGAGTACATTTATGAGAAAATTATAAGAGACCTTTATTGTAGAGCGTCGAATTCCCCACAAGAATATGGTATGGGCTTAGCAATTTATCAAGCCATTCAAGAGTTACAAAATTCCAAAAAAAAAAAAAAATTTCACATGCTATTTAAATGGGAAATAGAAATTCGCGATGAGCGACCTCTAAATATTAATATTAAGAGCTCTGCTTTTCACAGGCGTCTTTTCACACCTTTTCGGAAGTTTTTAAGTGGGGGTTTTAAAAAAAAATAGTCGATTTTTTTGAACCACCCTAATATATAATAAAAATATAATGAAATAATAAAAAATATATTCAATAAGAAGAATTCAAAAATTCATTAATTCAAGCTTAAATTTGATTTACTAATCGTATTATGAAGAACAATATTGTTGCTAATAAATTTCAACTGAAAAAAAATTTGATCTAAGAAACTTAAATTTTCAACCAAATTATCAGTTAAAATAATTAATGTTCAACAACATAGTTAAATGTTCAGCCCAAGAGATAAATTTTTAACTAAAATTATGAATCTTCAACCTACCTGACCGGGAAATCGGCAGATGACCTGAAAGAAACGGGGAATTTGATTCAGTAACCGGGATTTTTTTTTCGAATATACTAATATGCAACTTTTAAGTGGTTTTAAATATTTTGCTACTATAATTCTGAGTTCAGACAGGGAATATAATTTGTTAACGAATTATAATTCCTCCTTGAAATAGGGAATATTCCCAAAAAATTACAATTATAACTTGGAGCAGTGAATTTTCGAAAAAAATTATTATTCTAAGTGGCAACCTAGAATTAGAGTTAAGAAATATAATTTTGAGTTTGGGACAGGAAATTTCCGTGGAGAATTATAATTTTTTATTTGCAACAGGAAATTTCAGTAAAGAAATATAATTTTGCCGATAGGGACAGGGAATTCCCGTAAACAATTATAATTTTGACTTCGAACAGTTAACTTTTGACATGGAACAGAAAATTTATAATATAATTTACATGATTTAGTTTTAACTTGTAACTGGAGATTTCCGTGAAGAATTATAATTTTCATTTTCAAACAGAAAATTTTCGCAATGAAATATAATTAGATTTGGAAAAGGGAATTTTTAACATGGAACGGGAATTTTGAAGAAAAAAATTAATTTGGTTCAGAAGACTAATTTAGAAGAATTTAAACGACAAGTCGCGCTTAAACCTAGAATAATATGTAAATTGTGATATCAGTTTTAACGAATTTAGTTATTAAATTCTTTTCCGTGAAACTTCTCTAATGAAATGTAAATATCTGAGCAACACAACTTTGACGCCCATCATTTATGAGATAACGACTATAAGATATATTACATAATAAAAGAGAATGTTTCATATAATCTGATAAAGAACTGGAATATTCATTAGTTACAGTTCGAGTCATATTCTTCATTAATACATCAATTATTTTTTCCTCTCATCAGATAATATGTGGCTTGTTTCTACTCTTGTCTTATCCTTAGCAGTTATCCTCAATTCTATTGGTGAATATTATAATATATTTATAATTTAATGTACATTTTTTGTGAGTTTCAAGCAGATCAGAATTCGTGCGATTTAATCCTCATTTCATACAAATTGATATTTTGTTAAACTTGATTTGAGTTTGTCCGAAGTGAGTGCGGTTTTAATCTGAATTTTTATGGCGGAATGCAAAATATATGTTTCGAAGAAAAATGTCCATATCGATGAAAAAAGTGTTTCTATTGATACAGAATTCGTACCATATGTGCGCGTTCACATATGGTATACTCCTACAAAATAATCCACAAATTACATGAGACGATTTGGGAATAGAGGGCTTAAATAAAATCTTACTGTTTCTAATGAAAAGGGGACTGGAAAATCTTACATCAGGAAAATTTTTACTAAAAAAATAACATAATCCGATGATACTATAACTTAGATGAAAGCTCTGGAAAAATTCGATCTGTTAGATCAAAAGTGAATTTTCCCTTGAAGAAAATGCGTAATTTATTGCATTATGAGCTTTGTAATAATGTTAGAAATTTAACAAATGAAGGTGCTTTTATCTAAGAGTTTAAAAATTCTTATTGTATCTATTCTTAATTGTTGAAGAACGGATCTATGTGTCCACCAAAAGTATAATTAGTACATTTTCAGTTAGTAAAATTAATTTTAAATTGAAAAAGACAAATATAACTAAAATTATGAATATTTAAAAAAAATGAATTTTTGACAATACAGTATATGTATATTTAAACCAAGTAGATTTTGAAACCAAAAAATGTGGCACATTCTCATCGCGCGAATCGCTCGCAAGTTTGAGTGCGCCTCGGGCGCGCGGCTGTTGGAGATCGCGCTTCGCGCTTGATCATATATTAATCTCGCGCTTTACGCTTGGTCCCTCTAGATTTTTGAACATCGTGTTCGACTTCGATGAAAAGAGAAAGTTTATTTGCAAGTATTATAAAATTATCAAAACCTCTACATATGAAGTGATTGTTAAAATTCTTTTTATTTTAGACTGAAAAGGAACTTTATTTACTTAAGGTTTTATCGAACTTAAGGAACACATTCTCATCCAGACACTTACGCTTCGCGCTCGATATTTGATTTGAAAATCATTTGAACCTTGCGTTCCACGCACATTGTTCGCGCACTTTGTGTTTCGTGTTATGTTCTTCATATACGAATTACTAAATTTTTATTTGATTTCAAATGAAGAATAATGATATAATTTAGGCGACAAATTTTATTAGTTAAGGTGTTATTTTAGCTTGTGCCGTTTTTTCAAACAGGATAATTTTTGCATTTTGAATGTATTCTAATAGCAAAAATAGATTAAAAATTTGTAAATCTTTTTTGAATGTACAATTTTTGTTTATTTATCTATTTTCGTACCTTGCATCGTTTTTCCAAAAATTTGATTTTTTTACTGTCAATGTTATTTTCACGAAGAAAACAAAAACTACGCATCCTATCGAAACATCATTGATAACAAATTTGTACCTCTTTTTTGGATGAACAAATTTTGTCCATTCATTTTTTTCGTAGCTTATTTTATTCGTCTAAAAATTAATTTTTCTATTTCCAATGCTATTTTTACGAATAAAACAAAAACTGCGCGTCATATGAAAAAGTGAATAATAACAAATTTGTAGATCTTTCCTTGGTGCACAATTTTGATCGATTCATCTTTTGTCGTATCTTGCATAGTTTGACAGTAAAATGGAATTTTTGATTTTTCATTATTTTTTGGTGCGATCAAAATTTGAATTTTTGATTTTTCAAAAAATTCAAAAAGTTGTTATGGAAATATTGTAGGGTGTTCAAAACACAACGTTTTTCTCCCCCTCACTTTTTTCTTATCGTACGTTTTTTGGCTTAAAATGTTAATTTTTTTTTTTTTTAATTTTGAAAATGCTATAATTCGGGTAATTTTTTTTCAGGAAAAGTCATTAGGATATTTTGTTCACCTTTTTTAGTACTAATAATAACCGTACATAGAATTTTCAAATCTTTAAAAAAAGTGGTGTCAAAAATTTTCAAAATGTGCTCACTTTTTGATTTTTTATCCAAAATAGCTGGCTAACGAACTTTTCCTTCATTTTAGGACACTTGAAGAGTATACTAAAGGCTGATCGAATCTCTTCATTTTTTCGAAAGTTATCATGCTAACAAACTAAAAATCTACAGACTAACAGACAGACAGACATTTTGTAAAAACTTGTTTTTTGGGTTCAGGGGGTCTCAGAACGTGGATATTTGACAAACACGGGGGGGGGGTCAAATTTTACAAAAATCTAATACCTTCTCATTATAGGATGAGAATGTAAAAAGATTAATTTTCTACTGAAAAGACTAATTTTCTACCAAAAAGATTAATTTTGTACCAAAAGATTATTTTTCTACCAAAACAATAAAATCGAATTTTCAAAAAAATAGTTAAATTTTCAATAAAATAAGTGATTTTTCAACTAAAATTATAAATATTTAACCAAAAATTCTCAACAAACAAAGATGAATTGTTAACAAACAAACAAAAATGTTACCAAAAAGAAAGAAATAATTTTTCAGTTAAAAAATGAATTTTTAATAAAAAAGAAATATTTGTACATTCTCATCAGAGAAGGTATTAGATTTGTGTAAAATTTGACCCCCTCCGTTTTCGTGAAATGTCCACGTAAAACAGGTCTTCGAGAATGTCTCTGGCTGTCTTTTTGTATGGTATGTATGAATATGGGTGTGTGTGTATGTAGATTTTTATTTTGTTAGCAGGATAACTTTCGAAAGAATTGACAGATTGGATTGGGCTTTGGTATCCTTTCCAAATGTCCTAATATAAAGGTCAAGTTCGTTAGCCAGCCATTTTGGATGAAAATTCAAAAAGTGAGCGCTTTTTCAAAATGTTTGAGACCACTTTTTTTCAAATTTGAAAATTCTATGTACGGATATTCGTAGTACTCGAAAAGGCAAACAATTTATCCCGATGACTTTTTTTTGATAAAACAAAAATTACTGGAGTTATAGCATTTACAAAATTCCAAAAGACAAACGAAAATGAAAATTTGAAGCCAAACAACGGACGATATGAAAAAAAGTCAGAAGAAGAAAAATATTTTTTTTAACACCCTACAATATTGTTATAAGACTTTTTTTAATTTCTTAGAAAAATCGAAAATTCAAATTTTTATCGCACAAAAAAATAATGAAAAATCAAAAATTCCATTTTACGGTCAAAATATACAGGACACGGAAAAAGATAATTTGACAAAAATTGTGCAATCTGAAAAGATCTACAAATTTGTTATTAATCACTTTTTGATGGGATGCGTAGTTTTTGTTTCATTTGTAAAAAACTGATTTAAGAATAAAAGAAATTAAATTTTTGGACAAACGACACAAACCACGAAAAAAATTAATGAACAAAAGTTGTTCACTAAGAAAAGAGCTACACATTTTTTATTAATCATTTTTTGATAAGATACGTAATTTGTGTTTCAATCGTGAAAAATAAAATTAACAATAAAAAAAATTGTGGAAAAACGACACAATGAAAAAAGGTAAATAGACCAAAGTTACCCAACCAAATTGATTGCAATCAAGTTGTTGTGGTTATAAACTTTTGTTTATGAAAATGCATTTAAAATAAAAAAATTAACTTTTTGGAAAAACGATACACGATACAATAACATTTTATCTAACAAATTTTTTCGCCTAAATTACATTCACAAATTTTCTTAGAACTGCTTAACGCTAGGATGCATATCTTTGGTTCAAATCGTAAAAAATAACATTGAACATAAACAAATTAAATTTATGGAAAAACGATACAAGTTGCAATAAAATGCATAATAACAAAATTGTTTTTTTATAGGATGCGCACTTCTTTTCAATTATAAAAACAAGACAAGGAAAATACGTATGTTTTTAATATTAATGCATATTATGAATTGTAATAATATACATTTATTGAAATGGTATAAAATGTTCACGGTAGCTGAGGATAAAAGTAAATTCAAAATCAGAAACAAATATTACATTAATCATGATAAATACAATTCGTACTTTATTTTGCAGTATCTAATAAGCACTCACATGCCGACGTATAGAAATAAATGTAATATACATTTGATATAATAATGTTGAATATAGCGCGAAGCACGAGAACCAACAGTCGCGCGCCCTAGGCGCGCTCAAATTTGCGAGCGAAGCCAAAAAATTTACTCTTAACCAAATAAATAAATTTTCAACCAAATAGTCGAATTTTTAATTGAAAAAGATCAACTTTCAACAAAAATGGAATAATTACCAAGCAATCAGTTTCATTTACAACTAAATGGTTGAACTTTTAAGCGAAAGGGAAGAATTTTCAAGAAACTATTTGAATTTTTTACCAAATAATGAAATTTTCAACAAAATAAGTCAATTTTCAACTGAAATGATGAATCTTAAAAAAAAATTAATAAAGAAGTTCAGATTGTAACTAAGTATTTGAATACATCGAAAATTAAAAAAAAATCTAATTTGAAGCTATAATAAAAACAAGATTTTAATTTGTAAACAAAAACAGTCGAATATAACCAAAATGATAAATTCTCAACAAAAAATGCAGTAGTTGATGCTTCAACCAAAATCGATTTTAATTTTAAATAAAAAGCATTTGTATTTCACCAGAAAAAATAGATTTTCAACAAAATGGTCCAATCTTCAAACAAAACAGATCAATTCCGAACCAACCAATTGCATTTTGAACCAAAACAGAAAACGAATTTTCAACGAAATAGTTAAATTTTCAAGCAAATAAATGGATATTCAACTAATAAAATGAAATTATAACAAAGTAGTTGAACTTTCAACCAAGCAGTTATATTTTCAATCCAGAAGATTCATTTTCTGCCAAAAAGACGAATTTACATTAAAAGACATCAATTTTCAACCAATAATAATGGAATAGGTAAATTTGCAGGTGAAAAAAAAATAATTTTCAACCAAAAAAGAACGAAATAGTTTAATATTCATCCAAAACATGAATGTTTATCAAAGTAGTTCAACTTTCAACCAAGCAGTTGAATTTTCAACCAAAAAAGATGAATTATCGAGAAAGAAACGAATTTGCAACAAAATATTTAAATCTAAAAACAAATAGTAGAATCCTCGAACTACAGAGATGAATTCTCAACCTAAAATATAATATTATAGTTTTCAATTAAAAAGAATAAACTTTCAACGTAAAATAGTTGGATTTTCTTATTGAGTTCTATTAATTTAGTTCGCATTAAAGCGAAAAAAAGAGGTAAAGGGGAATATTCTTGATAACAGGGAGAAAAAGAGAAATCCTCCAAAAATAGGGGAAAAAAGGAAAATAGGCGAAGCAGTTTGAAGTCTGTATTTGGATGCTTTAATTTTAAAATAAAATCACTTTTTTTTCATTTGATCAAGAATTTTACAAAATTGTTACCCATATTCAGATTTTCCATGTGTAATGTCACATTCTTTATTAAACTATCTACCTCTACGTCACAAATGATCACAAAAGCTATTAAACCCCTCCCACCTCTGGCACTGTGGCATTATTTTTTGAACGTGTTTTTTTTCCGAATAAGAAAAATATGCCGGATTACACAAGGAAAATTGAATTTCTATTTCTTGTTGCAGAGTTGAGTCTACAGTTCGATCGCTGGCCTACTGGCGACCGTATTCCTGGAGTTCCTCATGGCGGACTTGCTAATTCTCCCGAAAGGTCTCTTTCTCTTGCCAGACCTCATATTGCGGGTTCTCCGGTCAGGGCTTCTCCTCCTACCGAGCCATCTCTTCGTGCCAGGTCCAGGTCTCCTCCTGCCATTCCTTCACTTTTCCGCCTATATGAATTTAAAACTGAAGAATTGAAATCTGTTCGGCTTATTCCCAATACGAATCCGACCCGGCGATTCGTAGTTAGAAGGTACACTTTTCCTAGCGATGCACCAATTCAAGTGAGAGGAAGACATAATGTACTCAAGCCCATGCCAACCGGAGAACATAGTGTATTATCAACGTTCACTGGTGACGTTTTTGCAATAGTGGAGTTAAATAATACAGTTCTTCGTGGATTATATACAATGAGATATGACTTTCAACGCCGAGCAACAATAAACATGAACAGCGGCGAGGTTAAAGAGATGACCGAAGAAGAAATCAAGGAATCTCCCGTAGGCAGGCATGGGCGAATCTCAAGGAATTTTCAAATAATATTAGTAGACGACTATCGTTCGCTACACTAATTGAATTGAAACAAAATCTAAACTAAAATACAATATTTTTGTGATCCGAAGTAGGATCAAAATATTACAAGTAACTGCTGATTGAGGGCCGCATTCTATAACGGTCTAGAGATTTTTCTTACTCAACAGATTATATTCTACAGCCTCCGGACACTTATCAAACAAAATTCGAATTTTAATTTTAAAATTACATCAGAGTAGCCGCAGAAAAGGACAGCTTTTTAATTGTGTAACATTTCCAACACAGAATATTTTCTAAATGGAATAAAAACAATTTCAAATAAAAATGTAAAATTTATTTATTTTAAATAAAAACAGTCAAATTTTCAGCGAAAAGATTTTTATTTTATGCCCGCCACCCCGCTCCTACTCACAAGAAGAAGCCAAAAAACATTTTTCTAACTGTGTATATAATAGACTTCACAGGACAAATGCTATCAAAGCAGGGGCAAAAGTGGGATTTTTTACGAAGGTAGCAGGACAAATTCTTTAAAATAAAATTAACATAGGCACTATAATAAATGTAATTCTAACGGCTTTAACTTCCTAAGATTTTGAGTAAACTTATTTTCTCTTCAACAAAATAGAAGAATTTTTAACCACATAGTAGAATTTTCATCCAACAAGATGTATTTTCAACCGAAAGATGAATTTTCATTCCACAATTATCAACTTTATACCAAAAAGGAGAATTTTCAACAGAATATTCTTTAAGATATAAGCTCATGGTGCGCCGAACGAATTTTGAGCATCAAAAAATTTCGAACGCAAAAGTTTTTTAGAAAGGTACAAATATTTATTATTCACTTATTCCTGCGGACAAAATTATCAAATATAAATTATCAATAAAAAATTAAAAAGGTTTCCTTTTGGCTGCGCGGTTCGTTTAACTCCACAATAATATCTGAAAAAAATCATAATGTGACAAAGCTAGCATTTTCGACAATATGATTTTTATTCTTTTGAAAACTGGCAAAATAAAATCATTATTAATTATTATTTTTGCACCTACACTCATAGTATATATAATATACATAATTCCATTAATATTCAACTTAATTATTATAAACAATTACTACGAAAAATTCTTGACTATAGTGATTAACTGTTATAAAAAAATTATTTTTTTCATCTAAAACTTGTTCGATTGACTGCTAGGCCCATGTATATATAATAACGAATTATCATCATGCGCCAATAATTTCAATTGATATAAACAATTCTATAAAAAATTATTCAATTTTGGTTTTTATCTCTGGGCCACACTTCTTTCAATTGAACCAAATTTAAACTGTTCTAGAAATGATTATCAACTACAAAATACTGTCGAAAGAAAACAAATTCAATTGTTTATAAAAAATATACTAAACAAATGTCCCAATTGAACGGTTCATTCCAGGAAAAAGTTATTTTAGACACAATATATTCTTATAATTAAGCTAAAATTGATATTCTCTCAAGAAATTCTGCCGGTAATTAGATTGACGATTATTGTAAACAAGTTATCCAAAAAATCTCCCAATTTAAAAATAATGTTCAATTAAATAGTTAAATATTTAAGCAAACAGATGAATTCTTAACGAAAATGATAAATGTTCAACGAAAATTTGACGTAAATACAGTTTTATTGTACAGTTTGAAACAAATATGGTCTTTCAAAAATATTATATAAAATAATAATAATAATTGATCAATATTAGATTAAGACGAGGGATTTATTACACACGAAGTCTAAAGAACACTTCCCGGTTTTTTAAATGCCAATAAATATGTTTATATACCTTGCGAATTTTATTGAAATCTTTGTGTTTTGTGAAATGTCAATTATTTTTATGAAATCCTTTCAAATGCCTTCAAATCCGTGGGGAAGCTTGAAATCTTGTGAAGTCGTTTAAAATGCCTTTGATTACTTTAAAATCCCGTGAAATTATAATAAATTGTTTGTAATATCTTGAAATCAAATTTAAGTTTTGAACCACTATGAAATCTATTAAATTCCTTTAACATCTGTTGAAATCGTACCACAATCTTTTTTAATTCTTCCAAATTCCTGTTAATTTATTAAAAATCCTTGAAATCTTTCAAATCTTGTGCACAAGTTTAGAAAAAACTACAACCAAATCAGTCGCTACATGAACGTTAAACCAAAAGTTAAGTTAAACCAAAGAATTCAAAATAATAATCAAGAATCCAAAGGAATAAAAAATAACTCAGAGTAATTCAAAATAATCTAAAGAATTACAAAAATCAAGAATTTCCGATAAATTCGGAAAAAATAATGTAAATTTAAAAAATTCAGAAAACTTAAAAAAAAATTTTTAAGAATTAAAAAATAAATAAAAATAATTCGAATGACTCAAACATTCAGAAGGATTAAGAGGTTTCGAACAAATTCCAGTGAATTTAGAATAAATAAAGCAAATAACAAAAATTTCAAAAGAATTCAAAGAATTCAAGAAATTCTCAAAGAATTCAATACATGCAATTAATTCAAAATAGTCATCAAGAATCCAAAGGAATGAAGAATAGCTACAAATAATTCAGAAGAATTTAAACAAATCCTAGTGAATTCAGTAGAAATAAATTGAATTTAAAAAATTTATAAGAACTCAATTTTTTTAAGAATTCAAAAGAATTAATAAAAATTCAAAACAACTTAAAAGGTTTTATAGGACTCAACAGGATTGAAAAAAATTCTAGTGAATTTGGAAGAAAGGAACTAAATACAAAAAATTCAAAAGAATTCTGAGCATTAAAAGAATGCAAAGAGTTCAAACAAATTCAAGAGAATTCAAATAACGTCAAAGATTTCAAAGGACCAGAAATGACTCAGAAGAATGTGAAAAATTAAAAATGAGTCAAAGAATTCAAAATAATACAAAGAAATAAAAAGAATATATATTGAAATAAATTTAGTAGAATCGATGTGAATTCAGAGGAATTCAAGGATGTTCAAGTAAATACAATTTTTAAAAATATTTAAATAAATTTCAGAAGGATCCAAAGAAATAAAAAGAATAAATATTGCAATAAATTCAGTAGAATCGATGTGAATCTAGAGAAATTCAAGGATTTTCAAGTAAACTAAATTTTTAAAAATATCTAAATGAATTTCAAAAGTATACAAAGAATTCAAAGGAATTCTAGTGAATTTTCAAGGAATAAATTAAATGTGAAAAAAATCAAAAGAATTCAAAGAATTTAAAAGAATTAAGAGAAATTGGTTTAATTGTAGTAGAAATAAGGCAAATGAATACTACGCTAAAATACTGCTAAAATTTTATAAAAAAATTACATAGAATACTGCCAGGAAATCCTGTATTTGAAGAAAAGTTTGTAAATGTAAACTAGATATTTAAGAGAGTTGAGATAGTACCCATACGTATTATCACACATAATTGTCGCAGCAAATTGCGTATAACTTTCCAGGTCGATGGTTAAAAGTGATTAGAAATCTTGCATCTCCAAATCAGTATTTACTTCTGCAAATACAATCTTAACTGACTCGTATTCACTTAGATAAGATGTGAATTTTCTGATCGGCGTTTAATTACAGAGTTCCGATTAAAGAGAAAGCAATGAAATTGAAACTCAGACAAGGATTTGACCCTTTCCTTTCATCTTCCACGCATATTATTCAAAGCTCCCTGGAAATAAATGTTTCCAAAACCTGATTTAGAACTTTCGGTTTCCTGAAACTGACAAAATTGATTGTTATTAATTTTTATGTCTGCCAAATTTAGCACGGACACGAACCAACGAAATTACGGGTGTCGGCAAATGCCGGTAACATGAAACTGAAGCTGTAAGTGACCAATATATAAAAAAAAATATATTTATAATTGAGGGGCAAATTAAATGTGAATCTGAATTTGAAAATTCACAGGTCAAAAGAAATAAAAAGAATTTTAAAAACTTTAAGGAAATTCAAATTCATTTCAAGAGAATTAAAAACCTTTGTACGCCGTGCGGGCACATTCTCGACTTTTTTTTGGGTGAACAATTTTTTTCTATTTATTTTTTTTCGTATCTTGCATAGTTCGACCGAAAAATGGAATTTTTCAACTTTCATTGCTTTTTTGTGCGATCAAAATTCGATTTTTCGAGAAGATTCACAAAATTATTATGATAATCTTGCAGGGCTTTTAAAAAGCAACGTTTTTTTCGGACTTTTTTATATTGTGCGTTGTTTGGCTTAAAATGTTCATTTTCTTTTGTTATTTTAGATTTTGAAAATGCTATAACTTTGATCATTTCATTTTTATCAGAAAAAGTCGTGAGGATGAATTGTTTGAATTTCTGAGTACTACGAACAGCCGTTCATAGAATTTGCAAATCTTAAAAAAAATGGTTTCAAAAATGTTAAAAGTGCTCTAACTTTTGGAATTTTTATCCAAAATAGCTGGCTAACGAACCTATTATTTTCTTTCAGGCAATTAAAAGGTTTGCCAAAGCTCCATCCAATCCGATAATTTTTTCGAAAGTTTTCGTGCCTATAGAATACAGACAGACTGACAGACATCTACGAAAAAATCGTTTTTTCTGACTCAAGGGGTCTCAAAACCTGGAGATTTGATGAAAACCGATTAGGTCAAATTTTACATAAAACCAATACCTTCTCATTAGGATGAGAATGTAAAAATTGATGACAATTCAAAAGAATTTAAAAGAATACTAATGTAAGAACTTAAAAGAATATAAAAGACCTCGAAAGAATTCAATAGAATTCAAAATACTTCAAGAAAATGCAAGAGAATTCAAAGCATTTAATGAATAACACTACGTAAAGAATTAGAAAAAGCTTACACAAATTCAAAATGATAAATGCTTAAAATGTTTCGAATTCTGCTAAATCCTTTATATTACCTGGATTATTAGAATTTTATGAATCTAATGAATTCAAACAATTTCGAGGAATTCTAAAAATTTAAAGAATTTATCATTTTAAATTTGTTGATTTCTTGTAAATTATTTTTATTTTTTTAACTTCTTGAATTCCGACAATTACGTGAATTCTTGCTATTCATTGAATTCTTTAAATTCCTTGAATGTTTTAAATTACTAGAATTCTTTAAATTCCTTGAATTCTTCAAATTCTTTTTTTTTTCAAATTCTTTAATTTTTTGAATTTCTCAAATTCTTGAAATTCTTTGAATTCCTTGGCCTTGAATTCTTTTACGTCCATAAATTCTTTGAATTCCCTGAATTCTCTGAATTCTCTCAAATAATTGAATTCGCTAAATTCTTCAAATTCTTTTAATTACCCGAATCCTTTTAATTTCCTGAATTCTTTGGATACCCAGAATTCCTCAAATTATTTAAAGTCGCAGAATCCTTTGAATTCTCTGAATAATTCGAATTTCCCGAATTATTCGAATTCCTTAAAATCCTCGAGTTCTTTGAATTTCTAGAGTCTCTTGAATTCCTTAAAATCTTAGCATTCCTTGAACTGGAATAATTAGAATTCAAGAAATTCCTGGAATTTTTAGAATTTTAAGAATTCAAGGAATTCCAATAAATAAAAAAATACCAAGAGTTCAATGAATTCATGGAATTTCAAGAATTTAAGGAATTCCAAGAATTTGAGAAATTTCAAGAAATTAAGGAATTCAAAAAATTCAAGGAATTTCAAGTATCAAGAAATTCCAAAAATTCAAGGAATTCTGAGACTTTCTATCTAATCCATTGAATTACTAAAAAAAATTTAATTTCTTCAATTAATTAAGTTCCTTGAATTCTTTAAATTCCTTAGATTCCTCGAATTCTTCGTATTCCTCGAATTAAATAAACTTATTTGAATTTTTTGAATTCTTTGAATTCCATGAATTCTTAGAAGTCTTTAATTTAGCTGTCCATCAAAATAGCCAGTGATTAAATACTCGTTTATAATAGACCACTTTTTATTTTAGAAATTAAAATTCCTGTCTCGCGCAAGGATATAATTTGTGAAAATTATTTATAATTTATTCTCCAACAAAGAATGCATAAGTTTAAATAATTACGCATTCAGAAAAGGTTTAGAAGGCATCGATTACAGCTCATTGAAGTATGTAAAATTCAATAGTTGACGCATTCACTTTCCTCTTTTCTACATGGCGTGGCGCCTCGCTCGTGAAAGGACCCCTTCAGGCATCGACTAACCCAGGCATTCACAGGATTTTCAATGCCTTGTTGAACTTGAAAATCAGGTCTCGAGATGTCACTCTCTTCATTTGTCACCTCAATTTTTCTAACCTTTGACAAAACTCTATTCATATTTTATGTTTTATATGCGAGCAATGCCTTTGAGCTGATCTCTCATTTTAATGAAAGTCAACAAGGCGGAAGAGCAACAGAGACAATACTAAAAACTTCGAAAACTGCCCTATTAGTTTTACTTTCAAAATACTAATAATTTTGCCCTGAATATGCAGTAGAAAGTTACAAGTTACTAAAGACTAGTTTATACTTCCGGTTTAATCTACGATCATCGAATCAGTGGCACATCGACTGTGGCGATATCAATTTTTAGAGACAAACTCTGACCGAATCCATTTCAAATCAGTCGCTCAGAATCTCTTGGGTATTGAATTTTGTGATTTGTTTATCAAAAAAGTCCAATTTTTTTCAATCTCTCAAACTTTTGACCCAATAAACCCATACTTATATTTCGTACCAATTTTTTTTTTCATTCTGTAATGATCAAGACATCCTATGAATTTTAGGGGTCGTCCGTAAACTAGTTACCAATTTTGGGGGTTTTTTGACGCCCCCCTCGTTGACGACCGTATTTTTGTATTACAGCCCCCCCCTTTGAAAAGTTAGCCTAGGCCAAAATTCTCTCAAAGCAGGAAAAACAGGGTGATTTTCAACAAAAATCGGGGAATAATAGGAGAATAAAATGTTTTAATGAAAATTCAAAAAAATCTCATATTGCATTCAATATGAAACACTCTAAATTTTCAATATTTCAAGATTTTCTACCTAGGAAATAAATTTTCAACCCAAAAAGTTAACTCATTACCAAAAAAACAAATTTTCAACAAATTAGTTGAACTTTTAACCAAATAGTTACATTTTCAAGCCGAGAAAACGAATTTTTTAGAAAACAGTTGAAAGATATTTGACTTTTCTGACAAAAAAGATGCATTTTCTACCAAACGACGAATTTTCCACCAGTAGAATTAAAGGAGAAAAGAAGAATTTTTGACAAAACAGCTCAATCTTCGACAAAAAAAGACGAACACATCAAAGAAGTTGAGTTTCCAACCTAAAAGATTCATTTTTAACCACATGGTAAAATCGTCCAACAAAAAAGATTAAATTTCAACCAAAAACAGTTGCAATCACAAGCCAATTATATGAATTTTTTAGAAGACAGTTGAAAGGTGACTTTTCTACCCACGAAAGATGAATTTTGCATCCAAAAGGACGATTTTTTATCAAAACTGTAGAATTTTCGACAAAAAACATGCATTTTCAACCAAATGGTCAAATTTTCCAAGAAAAAAGAATAAAATTCGACAAAACCAGTGCAGAAGTTTCAGAGTGGCCCTGGTCGGGTGCAGATCTGGCAAAATCTGGCCTCAATCGGGTAACCCAGTTAGGGCCCGATCTGGCCCTGACAAGGCTCCTTCTAATTTTTATTTACAAAAATATTATTGAAATGTAATTTATTTAATAAAAAAGTAAACAATTAATTAAGAATATCAAACATTCTATAAATATTTTGAAAAATATTCTGAATCTTGTGGTTAGATTAATGTATTTTGTTGAAAATTCATCTTTTTTGATAGAACATTAATCTTCTTGGTCGAAAATTTATCTTTTTGGGTGTAAAATTTAACAATTTTGTTGAAAATTGGTATTTTTGCTCAAATTTAATTTTTGATCAGAGTTTTTATCTGAAAATTTAACAATTCCATTTTCAGTTGAAACTTTATCATGTATATTTTATGAGATAAAAATTCGACTACTTGGTAGGAAATTTATGAATTTGGTTGAAAAGTCGTCTTTTTGGGTAGAAAATCAATCTTGTTTGTCGAAAATTCAACTTATTGGTTGAAAATTCAACGATTTGGTAGAAAATGCATCTTTTTTGTTGAAAAGTCGTCTTTCTGGATAGAAAATTATTCTTTTTTGTTGAAAGTTCAACTGTTTGGTTGATAATTTAACTGTCTTGTTAAAAATTCATATATTTTAACAAAAAGTCGTCTTTCTGGATAGCAAAGTATCCTTGTTTGTTGACAGTTGAACTTTTTGGTTGACTATTTAACTAGCTTGTTGAAAATGTATCTTTTTTATTGAAAATGATCTTTTTTGTTAAAAATTATTTTTCAAAGTCACTGTTTTCTAAAATATTAGACTTTTTAGCTTAAAAAATTTACTCTTTTATTGAAAATTCAGCTTTCATGGTAGAAAAGTTAGCTTTTTTGGTTGTAAATGAACTTTTTTGATAAAAAATCCACTGCTTTCTAGAAAATTTTTTTTTTCTTCTGGAAAATTCTCACATTTGATTGAACTTTAATCTTTTTGGTTTGAAAATTTGAAAATTTGATTGAAAAGTTTTTTGGCACGTGGAGCAAAAAATAAAAAAAGTGAGGTTTTAATGCCAAAAAGTTACAGCATTAAGTCTATACGTACCCCTATAGCATACTAAAAAGAAGAGTGGGATCTTTTTGTACCATTGGTCCCCATTATGGATCCCAATTCCATATCTATTTAACATTTTCACGCAAAATAACTTTTTTGAAAACTTATTTTTAAGAAAATATTTAAAAATTGTTTTGAAAACTTTGAACAAAAAGAAGATTTTTGAAAATTTCGGAATAAAATGTTGAAGTTCTTCAAAGATTTTGAAGGGCTTCAAGATAATTAAATTTTTTTCTTAAGTTTACTGGGAATATGTCACGTGATTCTTTTATGAAAAAAAACTATTTTAGGAGAATATTTAAAATGATTTTAAAACATCAAAAATGATTTCTCGAATTGTTAACAACGAATCCAGAAGAAAATAAGAATATTTTTAAACTTTGAAAGAATTCCGAAAATTTATAATATATTATTTAATTTTTTCCAAGCGTGAATAAGTTCCAAATATCTTTTAAACTGACTCAAATTATTTCTCAAATTATGTCCAATGCTGTAAAATGAGAAAAAAAATTGTTTAGAAATTTTCTAGATATTTTTTGGACATGCATGAAATCTTGAAAATTCTTTTTGAACTTTCTCGAGAAACCTAGGAAAATTATATTTATATAACTTCAAAACAAATAAACAGAGGAACTTGAAAAATAAAATGTTATTCGAAATTTTTATTTTCTATTGAAAATTATTTTTCTCTTCAAATTATAATTTGCCGTCTTTTTTATATGAATTCCCCCATGATATAATAAACTTATACATTTGAGTATACGCATGAGTGTATAATATATACGGTTTATGTAATATGTTCAAAAAATTATAAAAAAATCGAATAACAAAATTTAACTTAACAAGTGATTCAAGAACAACAAGAAATTCATTAATATAGGACAATACAGTTTCAAATGTTCCCAGGCGGAAGTTTATTGTCTGCCTTAGTGGTAGACTGACCGTAAGTTGGGACGCGGGGAATTCCCCAAGCACTCACACTGTCTGGTGCCCTCAAACAATTATTGAATATTCTTAGAATGAATAGATATTTTTATAATAATCCAAGAAATATTTATAAGAAAATGAACGGTATATTTGTAGAAAAATGAGCTGAAAAATTGAAAGTTCCATTGCTGTCTAAATGAGGAAGCCACCACTGTTTTTTTATTCTTCTCTAAACTTTAAATGCTTTATTTAGTTTGAATGTATTCTGAAATTAAAACTCTAGAGAAATTGAAGGAGGACTAAAAACATACCTTCAAGAGTGGAAAACTTCAGATAATCTACTTCTTCTTCAATTTTATGAACTTCATTCAGATGTTGATAAAGGATGTCGAAATTTCTGAAGAGTTCTGCACATAAGGGACATTCCAAACTGGCAGTATCCGTACTTATATATGGCTCCTTGAGATGCACATTTTTCATGTGCCTGAACATTACGGATTTAGTACAAAATGATTTGTCGCAAATTGGACAGTCTATTTTTTCTTCTTTTTCTAGAGGTGGAGAATTTTCAGCAATAGGTAAATCGTGCACCATTCGTATGTGATTATATAGCAAATTCTGATTTGAAAATATTGCATTGCATCTATAAAGGAACAATGCATAATATATTATACATGTATATTCGAATAAAAATCTTGAAAATAATTTTGAAAATAAGTCGAAAAAAATACTTACACGTCACACTGAGCTTCATATTTTCCGTGGAAATCTCTGTTGTGCCTATTCAACGCGGATGTGTGTTGAAAACCTTTTTTACAAATATGGCATGAGTGTTGAGTTTCTTTTACTATATTTTGAATGTTGTGCACAATTTTTCTATGTTTATGTAAATTGGATCGTCTGCTGAAAGTTTTTCCACATATTTCACACTTTCATAGCACAGTATTAATGAAACATTTAAAGACTGGAAACTTTATACCTGCTTGCCGGTGCATTAGCAAATGGTCTTAATTCTAAAATATTATGCCCTATTTTTATCATTTACTGTCATTTACCCTCACCACCACTATACCATTTAAAGTGGAAAGGGATGATGATATCTGACAAATTTGAAAATAACGTATGGTCCAGCGCGGTCTACGGCTGCAGAGCGCGTGCGAATGATAAAGTTCTTTTTTTATTTTTATAAATTATAAAATATAAACATTTCTTCAACATGAGATCAATCATACGACTTAACAACCGCAACGCTAATTATAACAAATTAAACAGTCCTGCAGGTCCTACATGAAGCATAGATTTAGATTATTCATACGCTCAGAAATAATTAATTATTATTCAAACACCGACAATCTTCTGATTATTAAATTGTAAAATTATAAAAATATGTATTCAAATGTATTATGTATAGGAATAAAAAATAATCTCAGCAAAAAGATATTATATTAATTCTGTAGGTTTTATTTATTTATTATTCATTTTATATAATTATAATTATATATGAGAGTTGACAAAGGAACCGATTCTCTGAGGACGGCAATTAAATCCGAACTCAAGAGAAACAATATCTAGGTCTATGGCTTGATATGTCTCTGCTGTTAAATTTTTTAAGAAGAAAATTTGCAACACAATATTAACAAGTCAATCTGTGCAAAAATTTATTTTTGAAACAAAAAGGCTAAGATTTTGAGACCTTTCTATGCAATTCTTTTTGCATATATGGAACTTATTTAATGTGTTTTTTCAAAACAACTGATTTTTGGATTCACAATGTTCCCTAGCCTTTTTGTTTCAAAAATAAAATTTTTGCACAGATTGACTTGTTAATATTGTGTTTCTAATTTTCTTCTTAAATAATTATATAATTTTTTATTTTTATAAATTGAAATATAAACATTTCTTCAACATGAGATCAATCATACGACATAACAACGGTCGGGTATTGGAGTTTGGTATTTTTCTATAATCTGAATAAAATTTTGATAACATAAGTGGCCTATCATAAGGGGCAAGGAGCAGTCTGAGAAATTTGAAAATAACGCGCGGTCAAGCGTGGTCTACGGCTGCAGAGCGCGTGCGCATTGGGGTCGACTGGATGGATCCTCCGCACGGTATCTTGTGTGCATTGAGACCACTGCAGTGGCGTAGCCAGGATTTCATAAAGGGAGGGGTTCGAAAGGCTGAACAGAAAGTACGTTACTACTTACAGGGAAAAATTAGGATAATTTAAGACATAAAATTTATAAATGTCATATTTATCATCCTTGCGGGAAAAATTGTTTTAAAATCATGAAAGTGCTACATTATTACGCACATCCATAAGACTTTCCTAATATATTTTCAATCATTCGTTAATTAAGACCATGTTAGAGCCATTCGGTTTTATAATAAGGGGTAAGCCATATTCCGCGTAGACCGTTATTGGTGGTGGGGGAGGAGAGTTTTCAAAAGTCCACGATTGTTTACGAGGGGTGCCGGGGGTTCTAGCTAAAATCCACGTGAACGCATGTTCTCCTGCACCTGCAGATTTCTTTTAAGAAAAACATGAGAAAATAGAAAATTTGAACTACTTTTTATTTGGACCTCATTCCTTGTATCATTAGGCTTTTTTTAAAGAAAAACAGAATTTTCAGCCAATTCACCGCTCTTTTGGGCTTCCTTACTTTTGAATACCAGGAATATCCAAATTTTCCTAAAATATGGAATAAGTCCACGTGGAGAGAGGATTCAGTGGTAGGTTGGAGTCGTAAAAAGTCTACGTTTTTCCACGAGAGTGGGGGGGGCGGAGCAAAGTGATAAAAAATTGTCCACGTGGTATATGGACGGCCCCCAAAAGCGCGCACGGTCATTTCATTTGTTCGAATTTTTACTTAACATTACACCCGCAGAATAATAATACGTATATAATACCGTAAGTGTGCGGTTAGGTAAATATGCCTTTTCTATGGTCAAGGGGGGGGGGGGGGTTGACACCCAAAACCCCTCCCTTGGCTACGCCACTGGACCACTGATTATATATAATACACTGGATGCAGGATTCAATGGAAAACGCGTGTGCCAACTTGAAGGCTTCAGAGTCGCCATTTTTTAGGGTTGTTTTGGTTCGGGGCTATTCGGGAAAGATCGATTTGCAACCTCTGCTTTCTTCACTTTGGTTTTTAGAAGTGAAGCATCTAGATGAAGTAATGCACTTTCCTCACTTCTGATGTTAAAATTCAGGCCAAGGGTCTCGACCGCTTGCTCCGCGGCTTTGTAAAGGAACGCTCCTTCGCCAATCATCTCGTGGTTCCTGACCATCTTTAGGTGAGGATCTCTGCCATTCGCAACGATGTAAGCTGTACTTAGAACAATCCGGTTATGAAGACACTGGAGATTCAGAAGTCCAATTCCACCTTGACGGCGTGAAATATATAATCGCGGAACTGACGAATTGATATGCAAGCTTTTATGCATACGCATGACCTTACGTGTAATGACATCAAGGGCCTTAAGCTCGTTCTTCGTCCATTGAACTACCCCAAACGAGTAGAGTAGAACCGGGACGGCAAGCATGTTAGTCGCAGATACCTTGTTCAACGCCGACAGATTGGAAGACCAAATCTGTCGAAGAAGATGCTTGTATCTGCTTCGGAGAGACTCCTTCACTGATGTTATGTCTTGAATGCGGTTTTGAGGCACGTCCAGATATGTATAGGTCTCTTCAGTATTAAGATGTCTGATAACACTTATATCCACAAGCTCAGGGTCCTTGGGAACGCCAGTAATATTTCCTTTCTTCAGATAAATTTTGGCACACTTGTCCAAGCCAAAGTCCATCCCAATCTCTCCTGCGTAGTTCTTGACAATATTTATAGCAGTTTGAAGTTTGCTTCTACCAGAGGCATAGATCTTCAGGTCATCCATAT
Organism: Andricus curvator; assembly: GCA_932195095.1. Lineage (NCBI taxonomy): Eukaryota > Metazoa > Arthropoda > Insecta > Hymenoptera > Cynipidae > Andricus > Andricus curvator. The sequence goes on along the minus strand of CAKNYM010051761.1, from coordinate 142,393 downwards.
AAAATACATGAGTGACCTTATGCTCGCGCTGATTAGTGTCGCCATAGAGATATCCAGGAGAATTTCATAGTGCGAGAGATAGAGGCAAAAGTGTGATGCAAAAAAGCAAAGGGCACACGATAATTTCTAGATGAGATAGTAAATCTAGTTTTCCAAAGAGGCATCAATCTCTCTATGCATCTCACTATGTGTGGATGTACCTTCAAGCTTTCCAACAGACAGATGATAAGTCTATGAGAGGTTGAATCGAAAGCTTTCCGGTAGTCAATCCAGGCCATTGACAGGACGCGCTGATGGGCTGCAGCGTCTTTACAGACACACCTGTCAATTAGCAGATTCTCTCGACAGCCTGCTACACCTTTTTTCGAGCCACGTTGTTCGTACATCTCTCGCCATACAGGCTCAATTCGTCGAACAATCCTGTTGTTGAGGACAGCTGTAAAGCTCTTATACAGCATGTTAAAACAAGTTATTGGCCTGTAATTCTCTGGGTTGGACAAGTTGCCTTTTTTAGCAGGAGTATAGTGCGTCCTAACACCAGCCACTGCGAAATGGGCGTCTCCGACTTTAAATATGAGGTGAATATGCGGGCCAAATGTTGGTGTGTAAAAGTAAACTTCTTCCACCAAAAGTTCTTGATACAATCTGGTCCAGCAGCGGAAAAGTTCTTCGTGCCTCTAAGTGCTTTTTTCACCTCTTCGGCAGTGATTGATGGACATTCCTCCTGAGATTTTATGAGGTCGCAAAACTCCTTGAAGCGGATGTTATTTTCAGTATCTTCTTTCAACTCTAGTGTTTTTGGGATCCTTAGTTCTTGGGCGAACTTTCGAACCTTTTCGGTAAACGGTCTACCAGATGTTACGTAGTCGATCACACATTGAACACGGGACGCATTCTGTCTTGCCCATCCAATCTT
>CAKNYM010051761.1:102335-121477 GCA_932195095.1 Andricus curvator | reverse complement strand
AACTGAGCAGGCTGTAGCCAGAACCGTTCTGCGATGAAGACACTCTGTTCTCGCGTTTGTCCGGGGCCATTGCCTGGTCGTCGCCTCGGTTCGGTCCTATTGCCACTCCCAACTGAACCATGGCCTCCATCCGAGAGAGGCCTATTGTGGGTGGCACTGCGCGATACTGGTGTCGTAACCGCATAATTCATTGCATTGGGGAGTTAGCCCAAAGCAACGTGGCTGACTGCAAGAGCCGGAGCTCTCGGGCGATGGGGTCGCCACATCCCTACGCGAATTATTATTATTATATAATATTAATATAATTATTTAAAATAAAATTATATAATATAATATATTATTATTATTTAGATTATTATTAACAATCATTAAGTTCACAATTTTTTGTACAAGTTTTTGAGTTTGTTAACATTTTTCACCTGAAATCGGTTATTTTTTAACTAAAAACGTTAGGTTTAAAAAATATTTACACTCCTGAATAATTATTTGTTATGTTATGTCAGTGTTTTTTTCTTGAATTATTATTGTTAATAAGAAATAATTAGCGATCAAAGAATATGTACAATATTTGAGTAATAATAGATTACGTTAGTATTTTTGTCGGAAATAGTTATTTTTTAACAAAAATGCAAGTGTTTGATTGTCTGAATATTGTACAGACGTATTATATATTAATTCTAAAGTTGAGCTATCAATGTTCATCAATTATCAAAAACATTGTTATTGCTTTTCTTTTCTATTATTTTAGATAATATGTCGATACTATGAAATACAAAAATTTCGTAATAATATTAATTAAATTTTTAATTTAAAAAGTGCGTGAGACAAAAAAAATGATCCCGCGCGTTGCGCGCGTGTTTGTTTTCTAGTATAAAATAAAAAACAAAGCAACTGGAGAGAGTATTATTAAAAAAAAAACAATGCCGAGAATGATTGGAGATTTCCCTTCATATGTCGTTATTACCGTCATTACGCGACAGGGAAATGGAATAAGTGAAATAAAAAGTGAAGTGGGAAAGTATTGCACGTTGTCTTTCGCGTGCAACTTGTACAGGCACTGACAGTAGATAGGGTTCACTGTGCCAGTAGAACAAATCCTACATGTTCAGACAAGGCAACTTTAATGGACAATTATAAAGGCTCGTAATTACTAATTACATCGTCTTCTGATCCGGCATTCATTTCTCAACTGTCAATCATCCTCAGAAATTTCATGATCACCACAAAAACCTCTAAATCACTCTTCAAAATCTGCTGTCTTTCTTAACAAACGTTTTATGGGTTTTCTAATAAAAATCATCGTTCTTCGGCAAATTACAAATAGAATGAAAGTTATAGAAAAGATGTTACTTTAATTTACATTTCCTCTGCGTACATAAATATAAAGATTATAGTACGTCAAGCTGGCAACATTCGCCCATTATTTATTACAGGGTAGCCGGAGGTCAGAAAAAACCTGGCTATCAGGAAATAGTCAGGGAATTTTATTGGTCAGGGAAACTCGGGGAAAATTCAGGGAATTTGAAAAAAAACTTGCAAAACTCAGAGAACTTCTATGAGAGGAATGTTGAATAACTGTAAAGCACTTTTGTAGATAAATATCTGGGATCTATTCAGGGCCAGGATAGAACGTCCTAGCCGCAAATGTGGCGCTGTCAAGACAGTCTGTTATGGCGCGAAGTAGAAGTGTAACGTTTTTGTATGGTCAAATGCTAGCCCGGACAAGCTATTCTAGCACTAATCAGTCAGTCTTGTGAAAATCTATTTTAGATAGTTGAAGTTACAAATTATTTCAAATACTGGATAATGAGAAAAAAAGCTTTGTTTTCAATGTACATTTTTCATTTTTATACTTTTAAACACCTCGGATATTTTTGGAAATGTGCAAAAAAATATTTCGATTCAAGACATAACATTTTTTTTGTCTTGATCGGCTAGCCAGCACCCGATTAGGGACCAAAAAGACTGACTAGAGGATGGGGGAAAAATGCATTTTTTCATAATTTAAACATCCTCTTTTTGCTCTTTTTGGATATGTACGAGAAAATATTTGGATGATACATTTAAAAAAATTTTCGGTCGCTAGCCAGCACTCGATTAGGGCCCGAAAGAACTGACTAGATGATAAGGAAAAAAGTCATTTTTTTTATCTTCACATTTTATATTTTTGATACTTTGAAAAACCCTGCCTCTGTTTGGAAATGTACAAAAATATATTTGGGTTTGATACTTAGAAAATTCTAATCAAATCAATGCCCTAACTGGACGCAAGTCTGCCCCGATCATTTTCTACACGGGAAGAGGCACTTTAAATAACTGCCAAGGATAATAATTATAAAATTAAAAAATTTCAATATGCTTTATTTCGTTAAAACAATATTCTTTATTGAAAATTTTAGGTCTGCGAAAAATCAATGAATTCTGAGAATGGTGTGTTTGCGGCCACCCTGAAATAATATTCGTTTTAGTCATTCGTTCACCATGCATTTCTATTTTTTCACAGTTGCTTACCTGACGATTATATTGTTAGATAACAATTTTATTATTTAACTCAAAATTTTCCAAGTTTGGAGAAAATAATCTTTGCATTGAAAATTCATATCTTGGTGCTAAGAATTCAACTGAAATCTTTCGTGGTTGGAAATTTGTGTTTTTGGTTCAAGAACCTATCTGTTTTAGTAAATAGTTCATATGTTTTAGATAAAAATGCAACTGATTGGTTGAACAGTAATCTTCTTTGGTTGAGGATTCAACTATTTTGTTCAAAATATGTATTTTTTGGTTGAATTCAACTATCTTTGATTTAAAATCAGAATCCTTTTTAGTTTGAAATATCTATTATTACATTGAAATTTAAGAATTTAAAATTAGATTAAAATCAAATTCAAAATCCTATTTAACGTCCAATACTCAAGTTCATGTATAAAATTCCTTTAAAAAAACAAGAAAGAAAGAAAATTCCATCAAAATTGTAAAACTTTCAAGCCCAAAGATGAATTTACTATAAAACAGTTGACTTTTCAACCCCAAAAATATGAATTTTCAACAAAAAAGACGAATTTTCAACTGAAAAAGATGGATTTTCAACCAAAAATTGAAATTTCACATTTTCAACTAAAAGAAATAATTTTAAACCAAAAAGAGGAATTTTCAACATAATATTTAAATTTTCAACCAGAGAATAACCTTCAGCGAAAAAATAAATTCTTATCAAATTAATTTAGCTTTTTAATAATTCAAAAAGATCAATTGTCATCAAGCTATAGTTACACTTTTAACAAAAGAGATCAATTCTAAACCAAAATGATAAATCTTTAACTTTAAGAGTTTAATTTTCACTTTAAAAAATTAATTTGTAACTAAACAACAAATTTCAACTGAAAAGATGAATTTTCATCTAAAATTCGGAATATTCAACAAAAGAAATGATTTTTTTAACAAAGTCCTCCAACCAAATAGTTCACTTTTTAACCAAAAAAGTTGAATTTTTAACGAATAACGTAATGCCAAATGTATAGAATTCCTGAAAATAAAGCAAGTATCCAACGAACAAATGTGGACAACCACTACAAATACTCCTATTGCAATTCCTGAAAACGAAAAAATTTGTTTCTTTGGACAAAAATAAAAAATAAAAATGAGAAGGCAATTAACAAAATCCCCTTCCTTCTCTTTTTTATATCTTTCGTCTTTTTTATTTTGATTATTATCAAATCAAAATATAATAATAATTAATATAATATAATATTATAAATGGTTTCATATTTTCATTTGATAATAATCAAAATAAAAAAGACGAAAGAAATAAAAAAGAGAAGAAAGGGGATTTGGTTGGTTACCTTCTCATATTTCTTTCCTCTTTTTTATTTTTGTCCAAAGAAACAAATTTTTTCGTTTTTAGTAATTGCAATAGTAGCATTTTGTGGTAGTTGTCCACATTTGTTCGTTTGATTCTTGTTTTATTTTCAGGAATTCTATACATTTGGTATTACATTTTTCGTTAAAAATTCAACTTTTTTGGTTAAAAAGTGAACTATTTGGTTGAAGGACTTTGTTAAAAAAATCATTTCTTGTGTTGAATATTCCTCATTTTATTTGAAAATTCATCTTTTCAGTTGAAATTTTTTTTTAGTTACAAATTAATTTTTTCAAGTGAAAATTTAAGTTTTCAAGTTAAAGATTCATCATTTTGGTTTAGAATTGATCTCTTTTGTTAAAAGTTTAACTATAGCTTGACATTGATCTTTTTGAATTAATAATCTAACTACTTGAGTAAAAGCTGAATTAATTTGATAAGAATTTATTTTTTGGCTGAAGGTTAATCGCTGGTTGAAAATTTAAATATTTTGTTGAAAATTTCTCTTTTTGGTTTAAAATTAATTTTTTTAGCTGAAACTGTAAATTTTCCATTTCTTGTGAAAAATTAATCTTCTTCAGTTGAAAATTCGTCTTTTTTGTTGAAAATTCATATTTTTGTGGTTGAAAAGTTAACTGTTTTACAATAAGTTCACCTTTTGGCTTAAAAATTTTACAATTTGGATCAAATTTTTTTTCTTTCTTGATTGAAAAATCTTTATTTGTTGAAAATTTGTCTTTTTGGTTGAAAAATTCATCTTTTTCACTAAAAATGCATTTATTCCATTGATGGTTGAAAATTCATCATTTCACTTAAAAATTCATCTATTTTGTTGAAAATTCAATTATTTTGTTAAAAAGTGAACTCTTTGGGAATTTTTTAAATGGAGTTTTTCAGTCACCCTCAATTCTTTCTCAAATAATATAAATTAAACAGAAAATTTTAATTGAAGATAATACTGAACCAATTATATATCTCCGTTCAGTTTCCGCACAAGTTCCGCATCGCCACCAAGCCATTTTCGTACCGATTCCGTACCGTTTCTGTGAAGTTCTTGCACCATTTCCGTACCCATTCCGTGCTATTTCCGTACCCACATCCTTATTTGTGCCATTATCCTCATCCGCCCCCGTCCGTCTTCTTATGTTTACCCTTTTTCGTTTCTGTTTCCGTATCCATGATCGTATCCGTACCTCTATCCACCTGGCACATACATTGTCACCTTCGAAAAAAAATTTTCTTAATTTTTTTAATATTTATAATTACCAGAGAAGAACAAAGATATTATTTCTGTCGATTTCAGGCGAGAAATTAGCGGAAGTATCTTTAATTAATTAAATTAATAGTTTAGAGGCTCAATTAGCATATATTTAATTTATGAGTGATTAATAAGTAAGGAAGTGTTAGAAATAAATCTAATATACACTGAGCATTGTAAATATATTAATTGATTATCGAAAATCGACTTCAGAAAGGACTCAGAAATAGTTTTGTTCTTTTTCTATTTTCCATTCATTACCTTATTTATACTGTATATATACATATAATTAAATATTTCATGTGAAATCAGAAGCATAATCTGCTTCGCGACATTTAATGACAACTTGACATAATCGCTGAGGATTCGAAAATAATTTAAAAACTTTCCCAAGACTTTTATGAGCAATGCAATGTTGCTCAATTTCCTGCTTCCTTCATTTAATGGTTTTATGAAAGCTAATTATTCAAGTCTATCCTTTCATAAATAATAGCATGATCTGTGCCAAATAAATAATAATGTTGTCTTTCTTTAAAACTTTTAATGTTAAACTGCAAATGTTAAATGTTAAATTGAAATTGTTATTTATGAATATTTTTGAATTTTTGTAGAAGTGAAATGCTTTGAATTTGTGTTAATCATTTTAAAATACTTAAGTTTTGAAATCTTGAAATTTAAATCTGTTTAATTCTGCAAAATTAAGTTTTTCAATTGAGGGCCCGGATCAAATAACAGATTATAACTTTCTGGCACCTAGAGTGCAGGGGTCTCTGAGCGACAGAAAGTTATAACCGGTTCTTTTATTCGTGCATGCCCGTTTAGCATTGGTAAATTTTCCATTTTCAATGATTCATTTTAATTTTTGAAGTTCGAAAATTTATTTTGCTCCATTTTCAATACCGTCCCATTTTAAAACGCATGATTTTTGGTTTTACATTTCTATTTTTTTGTAGATTTTGATAGTTTTGATTTAAATATTTCTTTAAAAATATTTTTTATTTTATTTCTGGGAATTATTAAATTTTTTTAAATGGAAATTTAAAAATCTTCAATTCATTCGTCCCAATAAAAATGGTGCTTTTTAAATATATATATTATTTCAATTTCACAAATATTTTAAACATTTCGAATGTAACTGGTTTATTTTTAAATAATAAAAATTTTAAATCTTAAAATTTAAACTTATTCGCATTGCAACAATTCTATAAATTTTAGATTTTTTTTAAATTTTTTTAAAATTTTAAAAATTCAATTAATTTTGTAATGGCGAAATATAAAAAATTAGAGATGAAAAATCGATTTTTTGTGTAAAACATGATATTTCTTTAATTTGAATCAAATGAATATGTTATTCTTTTGTTATTACAAAAACAAATTTTATTCATGCTTTTTAATTGGCATTTAACTAAAACTTTCAAAAAAACATGCTTTTTGCATATTTTCGGAGAATATTGAAATGCGTGGAAAATTTTTTAGAATAATAAAAAATATTGTGCGTCACAGAAAACGAAATTTATCATGAAAACAATAAGATGGGGAGGTTTTATTTTCGAAACGAAGTACTAAAGAAAGATGTATTAAGATATAGTTATAACTCTAAGAGCGTAGCGAGAAAGGTTCTTGGCACATCAACTCTCTCATATTTCCCTTTCTACTTACTGTCGCCAAGTAGGGGATCAATCTCTTGCGTCTGAATCTCAAAATTTCGAGACGATCTCGAGCGATATCTTGGTTTTCCGATACTCTAACGATACGATACAAAAACTAATACAGATTCAAGAAAAAACCGATTTTCGTTCATTTTCAACTAGCAAATTCGTTTTTTCAACGAAATCATTTTTAATTATTTAAGAAAATCCTTCGCTCATTATACTTTAAAAACAAATAATAATTGTTTATTTTATGAATATTTTCATAAACGAATTCAGAGCTTGACTACTTGTTTACAAATAGATGCCTTTTTATGAAATTGACTGCCAGTGACTCATAAGGGACCTTATTAGTTAGGATACTTTGTCAGGTAAAAACATTTGTCTTTATTTAAATAAATTTGATAAACAAATACATATTTTAGTAAATTTTCAACCAGTAGATTTCTTGTTTTCAACCGAAAACATTTTTAATAACTTCGGAAAATCCTTTCCTTATTTATTGTTCCCTTTATTTACGATCGATAATTGTTTATTTCATAAATAATTTCATGAAAGACTTAACAACTTGACTACCCCTCAAAAACTGGATGTCGGTTTTTCACAAAGTTGACTGGCAATGACTCAGAAAGGATCTTATTTATTAGAAGACTTAGGCCACAACATTTGTTAGATATTTCAATAATTAAAAAAAAAAATAAAAATATAGAGTAAAGAATTCAAGACTTCTACATCCAACAAGCACAAGCACTACAGCTGAAGTCACCATAGACAGTGAAATTTAAATTTTTCAAAGAAATGGTTTCTCAGTTAAAAAAAAAATGACGAAATGGGGAATTTTTTAGTAAAATTCTGCATACAAAAAAATTGTGCCTCATTGATGAAATAACCTAAGAAAGGTATATATGACCAAGATACGTAGATTTAATTTCGTTCAAAAAGTGAAATGTGCACTTTGAAGATTGACGAAAATGTGTATTTTTTTAATAAAATTTATTTAAATAAATAACAATTTATGTCACCTGACAAAGTCTTCTAATGAATAGGGTCTTTTCTGAGTCACTGACAGGCGATTTTGTATAAAATGCTACATCCATTTGTTGAAAAGTAGTCAAGTTGTCAATTTGTTTATGACATTGTTTATAAAATAAACAATTATTGTTGGCTGCTAAAATATCAAAAGGATATTACTGAGTATTTAAACATTTATCCTGTTGAAGAAAACGAAATCTGCCGGTTTAAAATTGACGAAAATTTATGTTTTTTTCACAAATTTATTGAAACAGTTAACCATTGTTATCAGGTATTAAAAAACGGTACATATTATTTCTTTCCGATAAATTTTTAATATATTTTGTTTAAGAAACAAAGTCTTTAAAACGCGAAATGGCTAAGATATGCATCTGTTTTTTAAGTTAGTTTATAACAATAACAATGGTTTTTGATTTTTGAAAATGGCAACAAGGTACTGTTTTGACGTATATCCCGAACAAACAATGTAAAATTAAAGTCTTTAAGTATTTTTAATCATGAGTAAGTAGCACTTTCACTTATTAATTTCTCAATACAAAAGTATCACTTTTTTTAAATTATTGACCTGGTGTATATTATTAGTAAGTAGTGTCTTTACTGATTTCATGACTTTTTGCATAAATAGAAGTACTTGAAAAAAGTGGGACCGTTTATTTCTTTTAAATCGCAAGTTTGAACGTCACTAGAGCGCGCATCTTATACTTATTTCTCTATCTCGGTTCAGGACTGCTTATTCAGATATTACAAAATAAAATACAAATTTTATTTTTCATGATTACTTAAATATTTGTTCTTTACTTTGCATTAATTTTTATTCTCAACTACCTTTGAAAATGTATCATTTTAATAAATGTGTATTATTGTAATTCATAATATGCAATTATGCATTAGTATTAAAACAGACGTATTTTCATTGTCTTGCTTTTATAATTAAAAAAAGTGCGCATTCCAGAAAAAAAATGTTTATTAAACATTTTTTTGCAGCTTGTGTCGTTTTTCTATCAATTTAATTTGTTTATTTTCAATGTTATTTTTTACGATTCAAACCAAAAATACGCATCCTATAGCTTAAAGTGGTCATAAGAAAATTTTTAGATACAATTTCGGCGAAAAATTGTGTTAAATTAAATGTTAGTGTAACTTTGTCCTTTATCCAAAAAATTAATTTTTTTATTTCTAATGTATTCAATTTTTTTTGGGTGAACAACTTTTGCCTATCAATTTTTTTTCGTACTTAGTGTCGTTTTTCAAAAAAATTTAATATTTTTCACGATTAAACCAAAAACGACGCATCCTTTCAAAAAATGATGAGTAACAAATTTTTTGTTATTCTTGGGCGAATAACTTTGACCTAATTGCTTTTTTGTAGCTTGTGTCGTTTGTCCAAAAATTTAATTTATTTTTTTTCAATGTCGTTTTTTATAAATAAAATGAAAACTACGCGTCCTATCAAAAAGTGATTGATAACAAATTTGTATATATTTTTTAGGTGCACAATTTTTGTCCATTCATCTTTTGTCCTATCTTGCATATTTTGACCGCAAAATAAAAATTGTTGATTTTTAATTATTTTGTGTGCGATCACAATTTGAATTTTCGATTTTCCAAACAAAAATTTCTAAAGTTGTTCTGAAAATCGCCCCCAGATTTGTTCAAATCCACACAAAAGTGAATGCGTTCAAGGAAATTATATTTAGAGGTTCCGCCAGTCCCTTGAATTTTAACATGTACTTTCCATAAGAGAAGACATTTTTGTAAATTTTATTTAGAATCGTCAATATTAGGTGAATCAAGTGAAACTCAACATTTTTCTTCACAATTAGCTATAAATTACAAAGGTATAATTACTTTTTAAATATCACGCCTGGAAGCCTGTTTTATAGGGTCCCAAAATAACCCAATAAGTGAAAAATTGGGCTTTGTGAGTTTTTGGGCTCTGATTATGATTTTTTTTTGCTATTTTTCAAATAAAAATCATTTCTAATACATAAAATACTACTTTTTAATAGTAAATAAATTTTTAAATACATAGTTCAACCGATTTATTGTTATTAGCAATTTTCTCTTAGGACAGAGTTAAAAAGTCGCGGTTTTTTACCGAATTTTTTAACTTATTATTAACTTTCCTGTTGAAACTAAGCAATGGTCAATGAAATTTAACAGAAATAATTAATTAAACTATATATTAATTTTCATTATAATCTATCTTTTAGAATAATGCTAAAAAGTTACGGTTTTTCCAAAATTTTCCACTTTTTGTCCACTTTTTGTCCACTTTTTAATTAGAGTGAGGCAACAATTATTTTTAGTTGACAAAAAGAATTGTTTGGACAATTTATCATTGTTGATAACTATATTCTCTTAGATAATTGCTAGACATTTGCGGTTTTTAATGACATTTTCAACATTGCCCTGGTTTTTTAGTTATGAACAACTGATAAATAAAAAATATAGAGAATGATTTTTTAAATAATCTCATTCTTTTTTTTGAATATATATTTTCAGAAAATCTGAAGAATATTTTTAATATTCTTCAGATTTTCTATATGGATCATAATTATTAAATGTACATTTTCCTTGAAGTAGTGACTGAGCATTTTCGTTTGAATTAATATTCATATTTATTATTTTTTTCTAACTGTAAAGTCAAAGAAAAGCTAGAAAATTTAGAAAACCCCAAAATTTTCTAACATTCCTCTAAGAGAAGATAGTTATGAATAATAATTAATATCATTTCACTAAGTAAAAAGTTAACAAAAAGTTACATTTTTTAGAAAAAGATGCAACTTTCTAGCATTATTGAAAGAAAATATTATTAAAAATAATAATAAATTTTGCAAACCATTATGTTTGTTCACCTAAATTAATTATTACCTCACCCTAATTAAAAAGTCGACAAAAAGTGGAAAATTGTAGAATAAATTTCAATCCTTTAGCATTGCTATCGGAGAAGACAGTTATAAACATTATGAACAGTAATAATTTGTGTAAACAATGAGGTTTGTAAATTGCATGAATTATAACCTCACTCTGAGTGAAAAGTTAATAAAATGTGGAAAATTGTAGAGAAAACCGCAACTATCTGGGATTATTATAGGAGAAGATAGTTATAAACAATAATAATTTGTTTGAAAAATTATGTTTGTTAAACTTTATTAATTATTGCCTCACTCTAAGTGAAAAGTATAAAAAAGTATAAAGTTCCAGAACAAACCTTAACTTTCAAACATTATTCAAAGAAATTATTCAAAATAATAATACATTGTTGTAAAAATTATGCTTGGTAACTTAAAATAATTATCACCTAATTCTAACTAAAAAGTCGACAAAAAATGAAAAACTTGAGAAAAAACTGCAACTATCTGACATGATTATAAGAGAATATTTTTATAATTAATAATAAATGTTTTAAACAATTAGTTCTGTTGAATTTAATTGACTATTGCCTCGCTCTAATTGGAAAGTGCTCTAAAGAATAATAAATTGTTTAGAAATTTCATTCAAACATCTTATTATCAATAAACAGTCATACTTAATGTATTAGAAACAATTTGTATTAAAAAAAAAAAACAGCAAAAAAATTGTAATCAGCGCTTAAGACTCACAAAACCCAATTTTTCACTTATGGTTTTTTGGGACCCTATAACATAGATTTAGGTGGGTGATATACAAAAAGTAATCTTTTTTTTTAATTCTTTACCTAACTGTGAAGAGAAATTTTGAGTTACGGCTCGATTCACCTAATATTGACGATTACGAATAAAATTTCCAAAAACGTTTTTTTTTTATGGGAAATACGCGTTAAACTTCATGGGGCTTATGCCACCTATAAATATCATCAAATAAAGATGGATTGTTTTTTGTGTATTCGAAGAAATATGGGGGCCATATGCATAAAAATTCGAAAAAAATTCCATTTAATTTTTGGACCATCCTAATATTCATGCGTCTCGAAAACCCGATACCGATACGAGAAATACTGGAGATTTTTCCATACGATGCTGCGACAGTCTCCTATCAAACGGGACCAACTTTTCTTAAAGTTTCTATGGTAAAAGGAAAGGCGTTATTTATGGGAATTGGTCCTCGATTCATTAGCACTTGCCGTGCGTGTTTATGGCTTCTGGTGACTGTCAATGTAACGCCAGTAAAGACAAACTCACGCGTGCCACTGAACTCAGATTTTTTTTTGAATGTCAAGAGCATGCAGCTGGGAGGGAGTAAAAGAGATGGCAAAAGTGAGAAAAAGGAAGGAGCTCATATAAACAGTTCCTCTTTCGTAGCAATTCTCAGTTTGTTATGCATTTCACGTGGACGTTAGACGCCCAGAAATCTGGGGCATCATCATGAAGACGCGCCTCATTTTACAAGTAATTCGAGTTTTTTTTTCGATTCTGTGAAAAGTGATGTGATTTTTTTCTTTACTCTTACTTTCTTTTTCATTCTTACTTTTCTTTAAAAAGCTTCTTCGGCTTATCATTTTTTTGTATCAAAAGTAAAAGAGTGTGTTGGGGAATTAAGATGTGTCTATAACAAAAATTGATTCCAAAAACTATTTAACACCCTTTTTTTATGAAGTTCATAATATTTTTTCAAATTCTTTACTTTTAGATATCATGGCTCTTGTTATTATTAGCCGCTTCTTCGAAGGGAACCTTTTTTGAATAGTAAGTTTCAAAACCATTTTGATAATTGAAAATTTTGTCCTGTAGATTTCTGGATAAATATATTAAAATTATTTGGTGAGTTCGAAATTATTATAATGGCCGAACTTCCGTTCCACTTTAAATCTTTTTTCAATTTAAGGATACAAAAAATAGTGAAAATAATAATTATTCTTTTAACTTTGAATGTGGAATTTCATGTGGAATAGAGAATCGATTCCCCTCGATTATGATTTTAATTTTAATTACTACTTTTTAAAAATTGATATCCGCTCTTTTGTGGCGAACATTTTTGAAAGGCTAGAATTTATCTCAATTTCGGTACGAATAATGAAACGATATTTTTTCACATAAAACAATTCCATGTTTATTTGAGAGTAAATATCCGATCAAAAGAGAATCAAAGTTGAAATTATTTAGCGAAAAATGAGAGGCTTGTATGAAAATCGCTTTAGTCCAATAAACCTATATCGATCCTTTTAAACAAAATATTAATAATTTTTCAATTTATCTTCGTATACTTACAATTGATAATTTATAATTCAATTACGAGAATAATTTCTTTCACTGAACCGTGTAGAAAATTATCGGGACAGACTTACTTTTAGTTAGAGCAAAAATAGAGTGTTTAAAAGTACCAAAGGCGAAAAATGAACATTAAAAAAATAAATTTTTTTCCTTATCATCTAGTCCGTCTTTTCGGGCCCTAATCGGGTGCTGGCTAGCCAGTCATAACGAAACATGTTTCTAAGTGCCTGACTCAAATGTTTTTCTGCAAATTTCCAAAAATGCCAGGGTGTTTAAAAGTACCAAAAGTAAAAAAAAAATAAACATTAAACAAAATAAATTTTTCTCTTCATCTTCTAGACAGTCTTTTGGGACCCTAATCGGGTGCTGGCTAACTCGAAATACCAAAAAAATTTCTAAGTGTCCCATCCAAATATTTTTTTTTACATTTCCAAAAAGGGCCAGGGTGTTTAAAAGTATCAAAAATAAAAAACAAACAATAAAAAGAATGAATTTTTTTCCTGATCATCTGGTCAGTCCTTTCGGTCCCTAATCAAGTGCTGACTAGCCCGTCAGAAGCAAACAATTTCTAAGCATTGAATCTAAATATTTTGTTGCACATTTCCAAAAATATCCAGGGTGTTTGGAAGTATAAGAAATTAAAAATGAATATTAAAAACAAAGAATTTTTTCCTCATCATTCAGAATATTTTCCCGATAATTTTCTACACTGGGAATTAGATATAAAAAATCTGGAGAAAAAAATTGAAATCTCTTTTTTTCTAGTTCTAAATGAAAGTGAAATTTTTTTTAGTGAATATAAATAATTTTCGGATCGATGTGGAATGGAAACGCGAAGCGTGTGATTTAATCCTTCGATAAATGACTGTGTACAGTGCAGTAAACCGGCCGAGCTAATCGAAAATTAATTCGCCATTAGCAGCAACAAAATTCGTTAGGTGCTTGCGAACAAAACAAATCATTCATAATCCTCTGAACATAATTCTCTATCAATAATGAAGAGGGAACTTGCGAAGCTTGATAAAAACCTGCTTCGATTCTCCTACTCTTATTCCATTATTATTTATGCTAATTATTCCTTTTTTTTATATTCCAAGAGAAGATTCATTTGGGACCCAAAAGGATTTTGAAAATAAATTATTAAATAAGTAAATTTGACTAGTGATGAACTTTTGGGTTTGAAAATTGCTTCACAAACAATTTCAATTAGAGCGAAATTTTAAAAGTGAAGACTGAAAGAGTGAAATTGTTCATGTTTATTTGTTTCAAGTTAACTAAAGAGAAGAAAGAATAAATTAGAAGCTTCAATTTTTTTTTTCCTATTTTTTCCAGTGTTCCAAATGTCAGAATTCAACATTTTTTTCTCATTAATGAAATAATCACACTTGATTTTTTGACAGTGTGAATAAAAAACAATATTTCCACATTTTTTTAAAATTCGAGGGTGCTGATATTATCTCTTTACGTTTCACAAATTTCAAATGAACAATAATGCACAAATCTTTCATAAATTCAGAATATTTAGAATATATATAGATAATACTGCCTAAAAAAAATAAACGCCACTATGGAATGACTACCCTTGAATTCTCTTCAATTCCCTCAAATTGAGTTCAGATTTGTTGAATTCGCTTTACTTAGAATTTTCTTGAATTCTCATTATTTTGTACAATTCTCTTGATTTTTTGTTGAAATTTTCAGAATATTCTTGAATTGACTTGAACTCTGTTAAAATTTCTTCAATTCTGTCAAATGATATTAAACTACGTTGAATCCTCTTCTATTCTATTCTATTGAATTAAATTCCTTTGATATCTGTTAAATTTCTACAAATTCCCGTTAATACTTTTGGGTTATATTCGTTCAATTTCTTTGAACTCTGTCGATTTTTTGTTGAATTTCTTTGACTCTCTTTGAATTTTCTTGAAATACTTTGACTTGAGATCAATTCACTTGAATTCTCAGTTTCCTTAAATCTATTGCTTTACCTTACTTTATCTCAAATCTTGAATGCCCTGAAGTTACCATACTATATTTTAAATTCCCTGAAATAACCTTAAATTTCCTTGTGTTTAGTTGAAATCCTTAGAATATTCTTTAATTTTTCTAAATTGATGTGATTTCTGTTGAATCTTCTCGAGTTACGATAAATTCTATTGAGGGTCGTTGAATTCTGATGAATTCCAATAAATCCTGAAAACTTTCCATGAATTACTTTTCATAATATTCTGATGACTTTCCATGGATTCTGAAGAATTGCTGTGAATTTTGAAGAATTCAAACTAGTTCGAATAAATTCTATGAATTCCCTTGAAAGCTGTTGTATATCTTGGAATTATTTTGACTTCTATTAAATTTCCTTCAATAACATTGAAATACTTTGAATTTCATTTTAATACTTTAATTCCCTTCAGTTATCTTGCATTTCCTGGAATTTTGATAAAAATATTTGAATTATGATAAATTTTCATGTATTCTGGCGAATTTCTGAAAATTTTGTTGAATTTCTTCGAATGTATTCTCCTTCATTCCCTTGAATTCCCTCTAATTTTCACAAATTCCTATTATTACTGTTGAAATCCAATAAATTTCATTAAAACTTGTTGAATTATTTTTGATTTTCTGAAATTTCCCCAAATTCTATTAAATTCGAATGAATTCTTTTGAATACCCTTGAATTTCCTTGAATTCAATTAAATACTGTGAAACTTTTTTGAATTATGAAGAATTTCCTCAAATTCTGATAAATATTTCCCTGAATTTTATATATATATATAATATATCATATTTCCCCAAATTTTGACGAAATTCTATAAATTCTGTTGCATTCCCCTGCATCTATTTTGTTGTTGTATTATCTTGTATTCCCTTGCATTTCCATAAATTCTCCAGAATACTTATTGCATTTTATTTAATTTCGTTGAAAATTGTTGAATTCTTCAACATTTCTTTGAATTTCCTTGAATTCTATTAAATTTTACTACGTTATGTTGTGTACCCTGGACTTCCCTCGAATTCTTTTGAATCCCCTTGAATTCTATTGAATTCCATTAAATTCTGTTAAATTTTCTTGAATTATGCTTAATTTCTTTAAAATCTGAAGAATATTTCTGTGAATTCTGTTGAATTCCCTCATATGTATTCTTGTATATTCCCATGAATTTTCATAAATTCAGGTGCATACTGTTTGACTCTCTTTAATTTCATTGAATCTCCTTGAATTCTTTCAAATTTTGTTTAGTTCCGTCGGATACTATCAAATTCGTATGAATTCTTTCAAATATCCTTATTTTTATTTTATTTTGTTTTATTTCGTTTAACCCTTCGAGTACACGCTAGGTCAATTTGACCCACAAACAATTTTTGATGGAATTTTTTTAAGACATTTAAAATACTTATAAATTACTTCAACATATTTTAAAGTATACCTCTAAATTTTGGTAAGTAAAAAGGTTCAGTAGTTGTGAACTTATAGACGATCAAAAAGTGAACAGGGGGAGATTGACCCAGAGTGTAGGAGATGTACAAAAAATAGGTGTGTACTCGAAGGATTAATTTCATTCAGATTTCTTGAATTTCATTGAATTTATTAACATTAAAGTCCTTTGAATTTCGTTGAATTCCATTAAATTCTCTTGAATTCTGTTAAATTTTCATGAATGATGATGAATTCCTGTAAATTCTAATAAATAGGTCCATGAATTTGGGCAAATTTCTAAGAATTCTCTTGACTTCCCTTAAATGTATTCTCTCGCTCGTTGTATTATCTTGTGTCCCCTTGAATTTCAATAAACTCTCCTGAATACTACTCGATCCTGGTTATATTTGTCGAAACTCGTTAAATTATTTTCACTTTTTGTATTTCCTTGAATCCCATTAAATTCAAATAAAATTGTTGATACCCTTGAATTCTCTTGCATTCTCTTGAATCGCGTTAAAGTCATTTGACTTCTGTTAAATTCCGGTAAACAACGTTAAAGTCCTTTAAATTTTGTGGAATTTCTTTCAATTTCATTCAATTCCCTTAAATTTTATACAAAAAATTGAATTATGATGAATTCCTTCAAAATCTTTTTAATTCCCTCAAATTCTAATGAATTTCCATGAATTCTAAGTAACATCCATGCATTCCCGAGTAAAAATAATTCGTCTTGGCTAAGTCTTTATCCAAGACATAGCCAAGCTATAGCCAAGACGTTTTTGTAAGTCTTGCTCCTGGCTGCCAACGAGATGTAGCCGTCTTGGAGAAGAACTCAAGATCAGCCAATACGAAATCAAGACAAAATATTTGTACTCGGGTTAGCTTAAATTCCATTAAATTCTGTCGTATTCGCTTGAATTCTCTTTGATTTACAAAGATTTCATTCAATGCTATTCAATTCTATTCAATAATAATATTCTAGTCAATTTTGTTGAGTACTGTAGAATTCCCCTTAAATTTCTTCGAATTCTCCCTAATTATATTGAATTCTTTTGATTTCAATTGAATCCCTTCACGTTCTATTGATTTACCTCGAATTGTATTGAGCTTCTCTGAATTCTATTTGATTTCCTTAAATCTTATTGAATTTTTCTCAATGATGATTAATTTCATTAAGTTGAATTACAGTTCGAATAAATTCACTTGAATTTCGTTAAGCAGGTGCACAGTGTGGCCGAATCCACTTTTTTGGACCAAATTCTGTCTAAAAGTCAAATTTCGAAGGATTTTAATCTTTTTCTTAATAACTGTAAGGCATACAGGTATAAAGAGTCGGCGCAGAAAATTCATTTTGACTAAGCAAAAATTTGTCATTTAACAACAAAATAAACAATATTTTTTCCCAAGTTTTCCGATGTACCTTTTTTATGATCTTCAAATTTACTAAAGAAGAGCATAAACTAGTGTAATCACTATCTAGCAATAATTTTTAATAGCGCAAAGTAAGAAAAAAATTGTTTATAATGTTTTGAACAAATTGATGCTCAAAAGCCATTTTCTCGTGATTCGCAATGATCGGTTGTTTGGAATTCATAGTTTTTATATAAAATATTAAAGAAATTGAAGCCTAATTGTGATTAGTTAAGAAAAGCTACTTTTTGACAATTATTCAAACAATTTTGATAAACAAATGCATAGTTTTCGTATGTCACAATGAATAGGCTCAATTTTTTTGCTGAATCAACCAACAAATGTCTTGCCAATCAATTCCCACTGTCTTTTTTTTGAGAATGTATAACAACTGTTAATTATTTAAATAATATTCATAAACAAATTCACATTTTCAAGATTATTCCACAAATAGACCCAATTTTTTGCGGAACCAACTAAAAATGTATTGCCAGCTCCATTTTCTTAGCAAAATCAACTAAATATATTTCCAATTACTGTTTGGTATGATGCGTTGCCAGTAGACAAGAACAGTTAATTATTTAAACGATTTCTATAGACAAATGTACATGTTGGCCAATTTTTTTACAGAATCAACCAGAAATGTCTTACCAATGACTCCTTCTTGTCTTATTTGTCTAATTGACAAGAACTGTTGATTATTTGAACGATATTTATAAGGGTGACGGACAACTTTGCACGTAGCAACTTTGCACGTGCCCAACTGTGCACGTCGATAGCCGGACGGACAACTTTGCACGTCCATCTGTGCACGTCCAAGACCACAGGAGCCATTCATGGAATTCACGGAATTCATGGAATTCATGGAATTCACGGAATTCATGGAATTCACGGAATTCAGAGAATCCAAAGAATTTAGAGAATTGAAGGAATTTAGAGAATTGAAGGAATTCAAGGTATTCATAGATTTTAAGAAATTTTGAGAATTGAGGGTATTAAGAGAATTTAAGGAATTCAGAAAATGCCAGGCATTCCATGAAATCTATGAATACAAAGAATTCAAAATCCTTAGAATTTACAGAATGGTTTTCATTCCTGGAATTCTCATAATTCCTTGAATTCGTTGAATGCCTTGAATTCGTTGAATTCCTTGAATTCCTAGAATTCCCTGAATTCTCTAAATTCCTTGAATTTTCTGAATGCCTCGAATTCTCTGATTCCCTTGAATTCTCTGAATTCCTTGAATTCTCTGAATTCCTTGAATTCTCTGAATTCCTTGAATTCTCTGAATTCCTTGAATTCTCTGAATTCCTTGAATTCTCTG
>CAKNYM010051761.1:64444-102325 GCA_932195095.1 Andricus curvator | reverse complement strand
TGAATTCTCTGAATTCCTTGAATTCTCTGAATTCCTTGAATTCTCTGTATTCCTTTAATTCTATGAATTTTTTTAATTAAATGGATTCCTCGAATTCGTGGAAATCTATGAATTCCTTGAATTTTATGAATTCGTCGAAAGTGAGTGTGTGTAAAGAGACATTTGGTAGGGTCGGCCTGGTTTTTCGCGTTTTCGCGACGGCCCCAGGCTCACGGGATTTTCAAAATTGTGCACATGTCCAAACTCTTTCTCCAATTTGTTCTTTAGAATAAATTACAAATTTTCTGGGTATAGTCTAAGAAAGGTTATTGTCTAACAATCGAACTTTAGGCTGCAAAATATTATTCAACTAGCAAATATCGATTTAAACCAATTTTAATAGGTTTTTGAAACTTACCTTTGGAGTGATGGGTACGGTTTTGATATTTGGAACCAATTATGAATTTTGGTTCGAAAAAGCACTTAGAACTAGGCCAATTTATGGGAAATGATGAATAGAGAGAATGAGTAGGGTTTAATTTGTTTTTATGCAAGTTAAACTCTGGAATCCGTCGAACTTTAAACATTTTTGACCTATTTTTGACCCGTGCTTCAGCAAGGGAACTTTTTTTCACGCGGGACGTAATACCTCATTTTTGCACTTATGGAGTTTTTTTCGAGACCCTATAAAAATTGCTTATGGGGGTTGAATTTAAAAAGTATTCAGCAAATAATTTTCAAGAAAATCATGCCAGATGCAGTAAGATAATCTAATATTAACGATTCTATCACAAATTTCCAAAAAGGCCTTTTTCCCAGAGGAAATACACGTGAAACTTCATGGGCTTTGAACAACCCCTGGAAATCAATAGAATTTAAAATTAAAAAAAAAATACGTGCTTACTTTTTTTGGCATTTGAACAAATCTGGAGGGTGAGACGAAGAAAATTTGAAGAAAAAAAATGTGTACCACACAAATAAATAAACCTTTATATTTTACTAACCAATGACTAAGCCAAATGTGTAAGAAAATACATCAAATAAATAAACGATTTTGTAAAATCAAAGACAGATAAGTAACTTGAAAAAAATAAATACCGACCGAGTAGGCACGGTAGTTAGTAGTTAGACCCACTGGGAGACTCAACGAAGCTTAATAAGATAAAAGTATTAAATAGTAAATTTCGTGACTAATGCGGACTGACGGCCTTTTTGAAACGAGCACAATGTTTTTGTAACGAGTCGTAGGTAAGGGCGTATAATTATATGTAGATATAAAGGACCACCACCCTCGTATGAACCCTTACGTATGGACCTAAACGTGCACAGTTGGGCAAGTTCCATCTGTGCACGTGCACAGTTGGGCAGGGGACATCTGTGCACGTGCACAGTTGGGCAAGGGACATTTGTGCACGTGCACAGTTGGGCAAGTGACAACTGTGCACGTGCACAGTTAGGAAAGTGACATCTGTGCACGTCCAAGTACACAGGAGCCCATCTGTGCACGTCTAAATTTCGACGTGCACAGTTGTCACTTGGACAACTGTGCACGTGCACAGTTGTCCAAGTGACGACTTTGCACGTGCACACACGGAAAAAATGTATCCGTGAAGAAGTTATGAACTTGTAGCTAGGTCTCGGATACGAGATAAAAAAATGAAACATTAAATCCTTATTTCTATGAGAAATATATGGATAAATTTCGAAGTTTCTTACGAACAGTTCGAATTTCCTACGAACAGTTCCTGAAAATTTCAGACTGAAATAAAAAGAGGAAAAATTTTATTTGTGCGATTTAATTTTATATTAATTTATAAATTCGCTACTCAGAAGATTCGACAGGGGAGACTTAGTTTCGAGTTCCCAGATTTGTCGGGCAAGCTCGTGAGTGCTCTGAGAATCTTTTCCCAATCACTCGTAATATTTTTGTAATTATTGACGTAAAAAAAAGTGATGAACCGTTTTAGAATTTTCACATCGAGTTCGTCAATCTTTCTCAAAGTTCGCAGGTTATTTACGAAAATACATAAATATCCGATGAATTTTTCTTATATCCGAGACCTAGCTACTAGTTCGTGACTTTTTTACGGATAAATTTTTTCCGTGCAGATGGCACGTGCTCAGTTGGCACGTGCACAGTTGTCCATCTGACCAACGACGTGCACAGTTGTCCATCTGGCCATCGACGTGCACAGTTGGGCACGTGCAAAGTTGCTACGTGCAAAGTTGACCCCATCCCTATTTATAATAGTATTTTGTGCATCGAGTGGGTGAAGTAGGCGATTCCAGACGAGTTTTCCCACGAGACGCACATAAAAATTTGTCCATCGCGGGTGCTGGACAAACAATATTTATGAGAAAATTCACAGTCTGACAAGTTTTTCATGATAACAATTAATGTTTTTTAGGAATCAACAAGAAAAGTCTGGCTATTAACTCCTTTTTGTCATATTTTACTAATTGAGAAAAAGTTTTTATTTTATTTCAACAATATTTATAAACAAGTTGTGATGGGTTCGTGGTTATTCAGTTATGAACTTATCTGTTTATTGGGTATCTTGACGACAACCGGAAATGTGAATAATCTGTTCCATAAAATATTCCGCAAAAAAATTAATATTTATCATGGAAAAATGGTCAAAGTGTGACTTTGTTTATAAATATTGTCTAAATAATCAGCAGTTATTGCTAATTGGATAAATATGATAAGGAGGTGTCATTGGTAAGACACATTGGCCAAAATGTAGATTTGTTTATACAACTTGTTTGGATAATTAACTCTGCTTGTCCATTAGCAAAGTATCATAGCAAAGATTCATTGGCAATACATTTTTAGTTGATTTCGCAAAAAATTGGGTCTATTCGAAGAATAATGTTAAAAACATGAACACACGAAAACTGTGTATTTGTTTATAAAAATTGTTCAAAGAATTGGTTAACAGCGGTTATTCCTAACTAATTGCAATGACAAATTAATTTTTTCTCATATTTTATTTAAAAATTATGAATTTCAAACAATCATTGCGAATCGTGAGAAAATGGCTTTTGTTAATTAATTTGTTTAAAACATTCCAAAACATTAACAATTAAAAAAAACATTATGACAATGGCTTAAGCTCTTTTTTAGTTAATTTGAAGATCTTAAAAAAAAGATATATCAGAATAGTTTGGAAGAAAATATTGTTTATTTTGTTTTTAAATAAAGGCCCAATTGGGAACTGTAGTTTGCAATTTATAATATGTGAAATATTTGAATTAGGTTTGAAAAATGGCATTTTTTAAGGGATATGCAATTGAAGTGTTTTACGTTTCCGGTGGCAGGGAGGGAGACAATCGAAATCGCGAAGGCATTCGTGCATTTCACCATCGACTATTGTCGAGGGAATTCAAACGGCGAGGAGAGCTAATATCGCGCGAGAAACGGGCGGACCAATTGAAACAAACCTGCAACACCGCGGTTAATTCGGATTAGCCGGTTTGGCTAATTTATCGGCACGCTCGAAGGAACTGCGGCTTTTGGCCTGCCAAACGCACCGGTAAACGTTAATCGGGGGAGCAAAAGAGAAAGCAAGCGAATGCACATGTAAAATTTTATTTCATCCTAAATCACCGAAAAATATCAAATTTATTCACAGATTTCTCACTTCGACCATCCCTTTGAGAACCATGTTTCAAAATATATATCCGACCACAAAATAAAATAATATGAAAATAAATTAAATAAGGGACCGTTCTTAAATTAAGTAACAGCTCAAGGGGGATGGAATGGTCGAGAGATTTTTTTACGTAATTTTGGAAAATTTGCAAATAGAACAAATAACTTGCAGTAATTGTACAGGAATTTAATATGAATGTGTCTTTGAGCGGCGAAGAACCCTGGCGAGTGAAAAAGCAACCTAGCCAACAAAAATTTAAAAAAAGTCAGGGAATTTTATTGGTTATAAATTATGAATTGCATGACTTGTTTAAAAATTCAACAATTTTGTTGAAGTCATCCTTTTTGGTCCAAAATTCAACTATTTTGTAGAAAATTTACTTGTTATTTAGAAATCATATTTTGGTATTGAAAAGTCAACTAAAATATTTTTTGGATGCAAATTCAACTTTTTTTTTAATATGTCTTTTTGATTAAAAAATGTATATGTTTTAGTAGAAATTTCATCTTACTCGGATGAAAATGCAGCTCTTTGATTCAAGCTGCAACCATTTTTTTTAAAGTCATCCTTTTTTGTTGAAAATTCAACTTTTTTGTTAAAAATTCATCTTTATGTGTTAAAAAATTAGGTATCTTCGTAGAAAATTTACTTTTTGCTTGAAACCTATATTTTGATGTTAATAAGTCAAACTAAAATATTTTTTGCATGGAAATTCAATTTTTGTTGTTGAAAATTTATCTTTTTCATTTAAAAATTCAGCTGAATTGAAAGTAATCTTCTTTGCTTGAGGATTCGAAAATTTTGTTTGAAAATTTGCTTTAACCATTTAGCTGAAAAATGATCTTTTTCAATTGAAAATTCAAATGCGTGGATCAAACTTGAACTACTTTGTTTAATTTTTTTTTCAAATAAGGTTTATCTCTTTGAATGAAAATTCAACTATTTCGTTCAAAATTAATTTTTTTGCTGAATATTCATATTTTCTGATTGAAAATTTAATTTTTGTATAGAAAATTTGTCTTTTAGCTTGAAGATTTAACAATTTAGCTTAAGTTTTTTTTCTTTCATGACTGAAAATGCTTTATTTGTTGAAAATTCGTCTTTTTGGCATTAAAATTCATTTTTTCAAACAAAATTTCATCTTTGTGGTAGAAATATCAACTGTTACAGTTTTTTTTTGTTAAGAATTCACCTTTTTAAGTTTAAAATTCAATCATTTTGTGGAAATTTTATTTATTTTATTGAAAATTCATATATTTGGTTAAAAAGTCATCTTTTATAGTAGAAATGTAATTTTTGTTTGTTTAAAATAAATAAATAAATTTGAAAATTTCAAATTTGTATCCGAAATATTGTTTTATTCCGTTTATACAAGACACTATGTTTAAAATATTACAAGATTAAAATGCTGGTATTTGAATGTTGATTGTTAAGGCAAATGAAAAATTGGTCAAAGAAAAATCAGAGAATTTGAAAATGAAGTTTTCACCTTGCAAAGCATGTATTATCCTAAATACAAAAAATTTCCATTAGTTTCAAGTCCCATATCTTATTATTTCTGGAAACCATAAATTACGTACAATAAGGGAGGGGGATGTTAGAAATATTTTGTTAAGGTTCGTTACAGGTGGAGGGAGGTCTTGGAGAGAGGGCCTATAATCCGTTACGTAATTTACATACGGCCCCTAAATAAAATAAATAACTTTACTTTGCGTCCAGTATTCCGCCTCCAATTTCAGAAAGAATTCTTCAATAAAAATAATATTGCATCATTACTGAAGTAATTATTCTTATGGTACTCTGTATGGAATTTTGAAATCCACATGATTCCGCACAGTCCCACAGTGGGGCGAAATGGAAAAACGATGTTCAAAATAATCTGTAGCTCGCAATTCTTCATCGATTTTCAACTTTTTTTTTTCAAAAAATTCAGCATTAAATTCTTAAGAAACATGTCGAGGCCGATTTTTTAATTTTTTTTTTTTTAATTTATATAGAACTGCAAATATCGAAAAAAATGTTGATTTCCAAATTTTTTTTGTTTAATTCTCTGTAAAATTTTTTTTTAGTAGCATCAGGCCTCAGGTTTGATGCGCAAGGGTCAATGAAAGAAAAGAATTTGTTGTTATGTCAAGTTATTTGTTATAAACAAATATTTGCAACAAATAGCCAGTATGATGGATTATGTTTTTGTGAAGTATATTTATGCATCGAAATCGCTCGTTCTGAGCAACGAGGTGACATGTGATCATGAAAATGTGATGTCCGATATCATTTGTTAACTTTAACAACAAATAATATAAACAAATGCATGATTTGAACAGTTTTAGGCAGAAACAAACCGTATTTTCTTCCGATTGTCCTCGAATCTCATTGCCAGTGATACACATTGATGTATTATTGTCACCTAAAATAATTTGTTTAATTTATCAACAATTATTATAAACAAATGCATGATCTGAACAGTTTTAGGCAGAAACAAACCGAATTTTCTCCCGATTGCCCTCGAATCTCATTGCCTGTGATACACATTGATGTATTTTTGTCATCTGAAATAATTTGTTGATATTATCAACAATCATTATAAACAAATGCATGATCTAAACAGTTTTAGGCAGAAACAAACCGAATTTTCTTTCGATTATCTTCGATTCTCATTGCCTGTGATGCAAATTGATATATTTTTGTCATCCGATATCATTTTTTAACTTTATCAACAAATAATATAAACAATTGCATGAGCAAAAAACGCAAATGAAGACCACGAGATTAAGAATCCAGCTAGAATTTCGGAAAGAGATGGGTTTAATTATCGACATACCCAAGCTTGGAGCAGGAACATCAAATGATGGGAATAATACTGCTCGAAAATTTTTTCAAGATCCTGAATCAACAGCAAAGATCACAGGTGTTGATGTTCGCTTGATCGAGCGATTTAGCATAATTTTGCAGGTTCTTTCTTGTGGTTAAAAAAATCGATTCAGAGAAATTCGAAAACTATGCTCTCGAAACTGCACGAATGTATGTAAAATTGTATAAATGGTATTATATGCCATCATCTGTTCACAAAATTCTTTTGCACGGAGCGGAGATAATCAAATCGTTCAGCATTCCCATCGGCCTCTTATTTGAAGAAGCTCAAGAAGCCCGTAATAAAGATTTTAAACGATTCCGCGAATTCAATACTCGTAAGTGCAGTCGGTTAGCAACTAATACTGATCTATTGCATAAATTACTCATCTCATCTGATGCATACTTGTCACATCTAAGAGGAAGCTGGAGACATATAGATAGTGATTTTCATCCTAAAGCTCTTGAGCTCTTGATTCTAGAATAAATCGTTCTTGAAATGAGGACTGGAATTATGAAATGTCCATAATAGGAATTTGTTCAAATGATTCGTTCATAAAAATGTTGAATGACATTTTGAGTCAAAAAAATAGCAATGAGCATCGCAGGCAATGAGATTTGAAGGCAATCGGAAGAAAATTCGGTTCGTTTCTGCCTAAAACTATTCAAATCATGCAATTGTTTATATTATTTGTTGATAAAGTTAAAAAATGATATCGGATGACAAAAATATATCAATTTGCATCACAGGCAATGAGATTCGAAGATAATCGAAAGAAAATTCGGTTTGTTTCTGCCTAAAACTGTTTAGATCATGCATTTGTTTATAATAATTGTTGATAATATCGACAAATTATTTCAGATGACAAAAATACATCAATGTGTATCACAGGCAATGAGATTTGAGGGCAATCGGGAGAAAATTCGGTTTGTTTCTGCCTAAAACTGTTCAGATCATGCATTTGTTTATAATAATTGTTGATAAATTAAACAAATTATTTTAGGTGACAATAATACATCAATGTGTATCACTGGCAATGAGATTCGAGGACAATCGGAAGAAAATACGGTTTGTTTCTGCCTAAAACTGTTCAAATCATGCATTTGTTTATATTATTTGTTGTTAAAGTTAACAAATGATATCGGACATCACATTTTCATGATCAAATGTCACCTCGTTGCTCAGAACGAGCGATTTCGATGCATAAATATACTTCACAAAAACATAATCCATCATACTGGCTATTTGTTGCAAATATTTGTTTATAACAAATAACTTGACATAACAACAAATTCTTTTCTTTCACTGACCCTTGCGCATCAAACCTGAGGCCTGATGCTACTAAAAAAAAATTTTACAGAGAATTAAACAAAAAAAATTTGAAAATCAACATTTTTTTCGATATTTGCAGTTCTATATAAATTAAAAAAAAAAAAATTAAAAAATCGGCCTCGACATGTTTCTTAAGAATTTAATGCTGAATTTTTTGAAAAAAAAAAGTTGAAAATCGATGAAGAATTGCGAGCTACAGATTATTTTGAACATCGTTTTTCCATTTCGCCCCACTGTGAGTCCGCCTGAAATTCCACTTTTACACGAAATTTTAATTATTATTCTATATTTAATTTAATTCAATAATATACTAATAAGAATTTCAAATTCCACATTAGGGTGGTTTAAACATAGTTTGCGGGCAATTATTATAATTTTTTAAAGAATTTCTAAGAAATAATCCTTGCTAAATTACTCTGAATTTTGAAGGTCCCCGCCAACACTTATGGAACCCCGAAACTACCCTAAAAACTGAAATTTACAATTTTGTGAAAAAAATTGCAAAATGTGAGCTCTGTTCTTCTCTTGTTTGCCTTAAATTATTCCCATTCGGCAAGCGACATATTTTAAAGTATTTTTTAAACTACTTTTCAATTGTTAAACAATTTTCACTAAAAAAAATGTATTGTATCTTATTAACTCATCGAGAGGTACTTTTTTACATTTAATCTGACAATTTGTGATTGATAGGAAGATTCATCTATGTTTGAAGCATTTACTGATTGTTTGAACAATTATATTATTTACTTCAAGAATTTTCTTGAAAACAGTTAGAAAACTATAGTTTTTTTAAAAATTTGGTTAACTTTGTCGCTTATTATTAAATATCTACGTCATTCTGATAATAATATCCTTTTCTTAAATAAAATCGTATTTCATAAAATTTTTCTGAAATATTATTAAACCATTAGGCCATTTCCCTCCTGGGGTAGGCGTGAATCACACGTGAAGAGCCGAAGAAGAGCCTTGCAAGGTCGCCATGTGAAGTCTTTTGTTTCGGGCGTCATTCACTCTACTGACCCCCTTTTCATAAACTATTTGTCGCCACACTTTGCTGTCCTGGCATACCTCTCTAGCTTCCTTCACGTCCATGCATTTTTTTATACAAGTTCTCGTGTTTCTGTGGCTTCTTATGTTTCTTCGAATTAGAGTCTCATTCACACATTCTAACCACCCTTTCTGCGGTGTGCATCTGGGCACACTCGCATTTACTTTACCTTGATACGGTTGTTTCGTTAGTCGTTCATCTTTCATTCTCTCAACGTGCCCGAATCATTTTAACTGATTTCTTTTCAATATGTGTTTTCCCGCAAATTCTGCGCAGGGATTTCATCCCAATTGCGTTAATTCTCCTCTTATCCTTTCCTTGACATGTCCATGTATCGCTACCGTACAGCACAGTTGGTACAAATATAGAATTATGTATTGCCAGTTTAGCTTGATTTGATATATTTTTACTTCTGGCAATGGACCCTACTCTACCGATGACCTTCTTACCCTCTTTTATGCGTCTATCTTACTCCCCATCTATCTTTCCGTCACTAGTGAATAGGCTACCCAGGTATACAAACTTATCAACTTGTTCTATTCTCGCATTATTTAAGACAATTTTGCATATTGTTTTCTCATTCTTTCCTTCAAACACCATAATTTCTGTTTTATTTACGTCAATTTTGAGGCCCATACTCTAAATGCTTGTATTCAGTTTTTTCAACATTCTTTGCAAGTTTTCGATTGATTGTGCCATAACAACCTTATCATCTGCGAACGCTAACCCACGTACCCTTACTGTTTCGAGATCCACACCTTCTTCGTCGAAGAGGGCCATTCTTAGGCACTTGTCCATGAATACAATAAATAGACATGAGGACATAACGTATCCTTCTTACACGCCTTGTATAATATGGAACCAGTCACTCAATTTTCACTAATAACTCAATTCGGAATTTCCAACTTTTTTAAATTATTTTTTTCAGCTTTTAACTCTCCTGTTTCAAATTGAAGAATTTGCGCAATTTCAAATTTAACCTATCTTTTGATTATTTTTATAGGTGAATGTCTTTAATTACAAAATTTTTGAGTTCGAATAATAACAATAATTCGAAAGTGTTAATTGCAGAGTCTTGTAATATAACTATTTCTAACTTAAAACTTCTAAATCATGAATGACTTATGTTTGAATTTGTTCTTTTAAGATTTGATTTTTAATTCTTGTAATTTGATAATTGAGAGGCCGGATTCTATAACCACCTATACATTTTTCCCCCGTAATTTTTTAATAAATTTTTTATATTTAATAAATTTCCCCTGTAAATTTTTCAAGCCAGTTTTGAACTTCAATTTTGAAAGTACACATTCTTATAGGAAATTCAATTTCGCATCTTTTTCCTTCGGACAAAAAAGTTGTGGCTTTTGCTTTTTTCGAATTAAAACCGAAAAGCCAGTTTTTTAGAAACAATTTATTTTGTTTTTTGTAGAAAATATTCTTTATGATATTCTCCGATCGGTAGAGTATATAACATACAAAGAATTTTCTTTAAATAAAAGTTATAAATTTCCCCCTGAAACATTGCATAAATCATGCATTCATATCATCAAGCTCATGGGAATTCGAGCGAATTTTGAGTAATAAAAAACTTCAAACGAAGAAGTTGTTCAGAAAGGTATAAATATGTTTTCTAAGAAAATAATTATTTAAAATCAATCATCATTAAGAAATTAGGTTTCATTTCAGCTGGGCGGCTTGTTTATTTGTACAATTATCGTACATTAATTTTTCTCATCTTTTATGCAAAAAAAATGAATTTCAACAACTAATCATTCCAAATTACAAAACAATGACTTCTGTTCATTAATTTGTTCACAGAATCATAAACAATTTTTTTTACTTCGACACATTATCAATTGTTTCTGTATGGTTATTATAGGTACTGATTTGAGACCTGCTTCATTGAGTTTGAAAATCTTTACAACAGTGGCACAATTCAAAAGATAAATAACAAATTTATTTGTTATTAAAAAAAGTTTTTTTTAGCTAAAATTATTAATTAGTATTTACCCGTTATATTGATATAAAAATTTTGTATTTCGTGGTATAATTTATCTTAAATAATAGAAAAGAAAGCAAGGACAATATTTTTGATGATTTATGAAAATTAATATATTAAATTCAGAATTATTATATATAATATTTGTATGCAATATATAGACAAACAAACCGTTGCATTTTTGTTAAAAATACCAATTTTTGATGAAAAACACTAACATAATATATCAAAACATTGTTCTAAATTGTAGTTCCTCTGTGAAATTTAATGAATTTTGTTTGAAATAACTGATTTCTGCTGACAAAATTTGAATATAACATTAGATTCTTCCAAAATTGTGAATCATTTTTGAAAAGTTGTTAACCTTTTTCAAACTATAATTTTTTCATTAAAAATACCAATTTCCGATGAAAAACACTAAAAGAATCCAAACTTGTTATTAGATTCTAAATCTTGTTCAAATTATAATGATTTTTGTTTGATAATGCCAATTTTGCATGCAAAATTCCAAAGTAACCTAAAATTGTTGAAAAATTGTGAATCTTCTTGAAAAGATAATTTTTTTATTAGAAATACCAATTTCCGACAAGAAACACTCAAATAATCCAAAATTGTCAGAAGGTTACAAATTTTCTTCAAATTATAATGACTTTTGTTTGATAATGCCAATTTTCGATATAAAATTCCAACTTAACCTAAAATTGTTAAAAAGTTATGAATCTCCTTTAAAATCTAATGATTTTTTAATTGAAATTTTATTTTTTGACGAAAAGTACTAATAGAATCCGAAATTTTCAAGCTTATGAATTTTATTAGTTTAAAAATAAATCATTGGATGTAAATCTGATCATATTTTGTTTAAAAATAAAAATTTTTGATGTAAAAGGACAGCATAACATAAAATTGTTGAAAAGTTGTGAGTCTTCTTTGAAATATAATTTTGTTATTAAAAATTTCAATTTCCGACGAAAAACACTAAAATAATCAACAATTGTTCAAAGATTCTAAATCTTGTTCAAGTTATTATCATTTTTCTCAATAATGATGATTTTCGATGTAAAATTGTAATGTAGCCTAAAATTGATAAAAAATTACAAATCTTCTTTGAATTCTAATGGTTTTTGCACAAAAATGACGATTCCCGACGAAAAACACGAACACAATCCGAAATTGTTCAAGCTGATAAGTTTTATTACACCGAACTCTGGATTTCAGTTCAGTTTCGGGGGTTGCCTGCAAATAGCCTTGGCCACAAGTCGGGGGGATCCAAACGTAAACAGTCAGAGCTTCCTGAGCAGTTTCCAATTGGAATGCATAATATTGCGCAATATACTCGACTGAGCATTCGCGCACTGCGGCCCTTCCGAGGCGAGATTCGGAACCGTCTCTCGCCTTGCGCGCTGAGGAACTGCGAGGGCCAGCAGTTTTAGGAAGGCCGAGACCGAGGCCGAGATCCGATCTTTAATTTTTTCCTATTAAATCACTTGGAAGTTTAAAGTAAGTTTTTTAAATCATTTTTTTCAATTTTTCGTGATCAACATAAGAAAATTGGATGAAGAAATACTTATTACATTCAGAATCTGTGTAATATTTGAATATTTAACGATAAACGACATACTTAATCAAATTAGGAAAAGAAATCCGATTTTCTTATTCCATTTCTCGCAAAATTTACAATTCATTTCTAATAAATTGTTGAAACAATTGGATCATGTTTTAAACAAAAAAACGTTGCTCTTAAAATTGACGAATTACCGTATTAATTACAGGAAATGCTACGTTTGAAGCATTTATTTCAGAACGAAATTTAGTAGAATTATTCAAACAAATACGAATTTGTTACATAATAGGGTAGTAATATCTGAGCGACGTCAATATTTAATGATAAGTGACAAAGTTAACCAAATTAAAAAAAAAAGAAGTAGAGTTTCCTTACTCCCCTTAATCTTAAGTCTTAAATAAACAATAAATAATAAATAATTGTTTAAACAATTAATAAATACTTGAGACAAATATCGGTCTTCCTATTAATCACTAATTGTCTGATGAAACGTAAAAACAATGTTTCTCGCACTGAGTAAGCAGGACAAGACAATTAAAACAATTGAAAATTACTTTGAAAATGCTTATGAATATTTCACTCGTTGACCAAAAATGATTCATGATGAAAAAACTAGAAACAGAGTTCGTGTGTGTCAATTTTGCGTAAAATTGTCTAATTCAATTTTTTTTCCATTCTTGGGGCTCGATAAGGAAGAGTGGGGCGTCAAAATTAAAAGTTAATTAGCGAAAATTATTCGTTGGAGACTCCCCAATAAATTCTAAAAATCTTCCGCAAGCTAACTTATACCCCAGAAACGTGAATCTCATTTTTCCGAAAAAAATGTTTCCCCGTGTTAATCGTATAGAGTTCTCCGGGACTTTGCGGCGCATCTTAACATTAATCGATTTGGCTCAAACTTGGAGTGATTTTTTTCCCAAGAAACTAAAAAAATGGGGGGGGGGGGTATGCCCTCTGTTTGACAAAAAATCAAAAGGTATAATTTTAGACCGGAATTTCACATTCCACAAGTGGTCAAGTGAAATTCCCATTCTTTATAGTATATCAGAATTTCCGTATAAAATTCCACATTCAACATACCGTCAAACGGGGTAATTCCGGACATTTAGGGTAAATTTGGACCCCTCTAAATTCCCTAGATTGATAGGATAAATTACTTAAAACTGTTCCAAGAATCTCGAATCAGTTCCAGCCTTAAATGGTTCTGGATTCTGTTTAAAACCATCCACCTTAAGTGATTTAAGCTATCAATTCAGGAATGTCCAAATTTAACCCACATGTCCAAAATTACCCATTTAGACGGTACTATTTGCCACAGATTTTACCATTAATTTTTCACCTGAATTTCTTAATTGCAAATTAAATTCCGTACGGAATTAAATACATTTCTCATGCACTATTCACAATATTTTCACCTGAAAGTAGTAATAATAATTAGCAAGAAAGTAAATAAATAATCAATTCTCTCCTCTAGTCCGAAGAAGGCGTTGGCTGACTTTTTTCACTCATTAAAGGACAAAAAAGAGGGCAAAAGAATGCTAACCAATGTTCATCATTTGCACTTGCATTATTATCCGACTCCAGTGCAAGTGTTCGACACGAAACCTTTCCAAGCACCGGATAAGACACACCTAGATAAATTACATAGGTATCTTGGATTATTTTCTTAGACTAAACTAAAAGAAAAGAATGAAAGGAAATTAGAATTATTTTTTTCTATCTAATTTTTTTGCAATTGGGGGCGCAGATGCAATACGCCTGTACTATCGGATTTCTCAAAGTTATGAGATCAATATTAATGAAAACGAGCAGTACATATCAATTCATTTGAATCAAAAATATTATATTAAGGTCTGAAATGAATTATTCCCTATAAGATTCCTTGTTAATATTGAATTGGAATTCAAATTTCTTCTCATTAGTTCCAAATCGGTGGCGCTGTCGTAGCTACCCAACAGGCGTATAAGGGGACGAGCGCTCGAAAACGCGAAAAATAATTGTCCAAGCATCTCGTGATATCCAAATTCTGAAGTAGAATTTTTTTTGTAATCTAGCCTTCTGAAGAGTGGCAAGACAAAACTTTTTTCTATTTCAAGTTTTTTTCCTTGAATATTTTTAATAATAAAATTGAAAAAGTAAAAAAAAACATTTCCCCACGCACGATACTCTAGCGATGCCTACAAAGTGAAGAAAATAATTATAACTAACTATTCTTTGGTAATAATTATTTGAAAATTGAGACCGGTCAGTAATTATTTTTTTTTTAGTTTTGTCGATAAAAAGTATCGAGGGAAATTCAAAGTTGAACAAACTTCGAGTGAGGTATTTTTTTGTCACTATTAAAAAAAGATTTGGAAATTTTTTAGATCGATTATTTGAAGATTTACGAAATTATGTATTTTATAAGAAAGCATACCATGCCGCCAACGACAAGTATGCTGTCTGATAGTGCTCAATGCTGTTGGCGGCATAGAATGCTGTCTTATAAAATATCTGATTCCGTCAATTTTAAATAAAGCAATGAAAAAATTTGCAGAAATCTTACCTGAATAGTAACAAAAAAATTCTTCACTGAAAGTTTTCTCAAATTTTAACTTCACTCAATACTTTCTGTGGGTGAAACTAAAAAAACGTGGTTACCGAGCGGTCTCAATTTGCAATTATTTATTATTAAACAAGAGACAGCTTAAATTTTTTCCTTATTTCTTAGGCATCGCTAGAGTATACTGCATGAGTATACCAAATTTCAAAGATTGTCAATAATATTTGACTGATTTATGAAGATTTTTTTTTTTAATAAATAATTTAATTGAGGGACAAATTTATTTCACATATTTAATTATATTATTAAAAATTTTCATGAGGGAAAAAACTTGAAATAGAAAAAAAGTTTCATCTCGTCATTCTCTACAAACTCGTATTTTTAAAATATGGAATTTCTGAACTTTAAAATTTGGATATCATGAGATGCTTGGACAATATTCTTTTTAGCGTTTTCGAGCGCTCGTCCCCTTATTTCATCCGGAACCTCAATTGATCATTTGGTTTTTTTTTACCAGCGAGTCTCTGAGATCGATGGGATGGACAGATCAAGAATTTCCTATTCCTGATCCTAAGATCATTTTCCCCTCCAACATTCAGGATGATTGGCTCAGTCCCCATGAAAATTCTAGGAAAATGTGGAACTGGGACAACGAGCTTTTTGGTAAGATATATTTTTGTTTTTAAGTGAAGGAGCTATTCAATTATTCGAAATGAGTATAAAATAGAAAAAGTAATGATGATAAATTATTGTAAAGTAAGGAAGCCGAAACGGAAAGGGAAACTGAAATTCGAAAACTTATCAGGGAATGGGAATGCAGAATCGGGAAAAGAGAAGTAAAAATTGAATCGAAAATGCGGAATAAGGAAACGAGAAAGGCGCACAGGGGAAGGATTTTTCAATGTAATTTTCAAATTAAGTTCGTTGAAAAAACAAAATATGCCGGTTGAAAATTAACGGAAATATGTATTTGTTTATTATTAACAATTATTTTCGAATGACAAAAATAGCGAGTTACACGCGCTTATTACTTTCCTTTTTATTATTTTCCTTTTAGTAATCTGTAACTTTCGTTTAAATATAAATTTTACATCCATATGGATATTTTCAGCAGGAATTAGAAACAAAGAAACTCGCAAATTTAAAAAGATTTACAATTCAAAGTTCTGCAATTTTGAAGAGTTACAATTTAAAATTCTTCAGCTTGGAAAATATAGAATTAAACATTATTCAATTTTTAAGATTTATTTTTTCAAGGCATGTAATTTCAAACATTTTTTTAGAATAGATCAATTTCGAAAATCGAATATGGAGAACTATTGAATTATAAAGAAATATGAGTTAAAGTTCTTAAATTTTGATGATTTTTTATATCGAAAGTCAAGTTTTAATTTCAAATCTTTCAAATTAAAGAAATTTGGAATTTGAAGCATCAAAATTACAGAATTTCCAATTGTTGAACCTAAAACTTGCATAATTTTTAATTATAAACTGTCAAAATTGAAAACTCTTCAATTTCGAAGATTTTAAATTCAAAATTCTACAATTTTAAAAAGGTACAATTAAAAAATCTTTAATTTTAGAAATAGATGAATAAAAATTTGTAATTTGAATGATTTTGATGATTTTGGAAACCTCAAACCAAATTTCAATTCTAAAATTTTGAATTGAAATTATCAAAATTAGAGAATTTTTAATTGTAGATTGTAAAAATTAAAAACGTCTCAATTTTGAATATTCAAAATTTAAACTTGTAAAATTTGGTAGTGTTGCAATATTGCAAACTCTTCTATTTAAAAAATGTATAAATAAAAATTCTTAAATCAGGATGATTTTGATGATTCTAGAAATGTAACTTCAAGTTTTTAATTCTGACTCTTCCAAAGTGGAGAAATTTCATATGTAAATCATCAAAATTAAAAACTCTTCAATTTTAAACATTTACAGTTTAACATTTTATAATTTTGAAAAGTTACAATATTGAAAATTCTTAAATCGGGATGCTTTTGATGATCATGGAAATCTAAAGTTTTTGAATTTGTGAAATATAGAATTGCAAATTGTTCAATGTCTAAAATTCGTATTTTTAAGATATGTTATTTTGAACCTTTCTTCTAAATAGTTTAATGTTGAAGACTTACAATTGAAATGTTTTCAGTTTCAACGATTTGCTATTCAAAATTCTTCAATTTTAAATATTCGCAATTGAAATTTGTTAATATATCTTATGTGTATGATAGGCAATTATTTTATTCTGAATGCTTTTTTTGAAATAGTTCCACTTTGAAGATTCAAAATTGAAATTGAAAAATTGAAGCTATTTGTAAATAAATAAAAACTTGTATATAAAATTTCTTAACTGCTGAATATTATTTGCAAAATGTATCTTTACTGATTTTACGATATTTTAAATAAATAGGAATATTTTTGAAAGAATAGGAGGGTAGAATTTGGAAATAATAAATAAGTTTAAAATTTGTTGTCAATCAGTTCTCTCTTTGAAATTAATTGATCTTTTATTATTTTAAAACGTGAAATACGGACAAAAAATGTAAGGTCCAAACTAACTTGTCCAACGGCACTTTATTTGCCCAACCATAAAAGGGAAAATAGAATCTAGGAAACGGAATAGGGAAAGGGTACAATAATTGAGGTCCCGGATGCAAGAGGGACAAGAGCGCTCGAAAACGCGAAAAATTAATATCCAAAAGTCTCGTTATATGCAAAATTTAGGTTTAAACAATTACGTTCTTTTTATTTATATGGTCTTGTAGAAAATAACATGGCGGAACTTTATCGATTTAAAGATTTTTCTCCAGTAAATATTCTTTATAATAAAATTTAAAAAGTGAAAATATTCCCCAAATTCAATTATTAAACAAAAATCGTTATAATTCACCCAAATATTAATAAAATGGTTTTAAATTTGGCATACACATGGACTATCATCTAGTCATGCCTACAAAATAAAGATGAAAATTAAAACTGCCTTTTGTTTAATAATAATTAATTACAAATTGAGACCAGTCGGTAATCACGTTTTTTTTAGTTTTGCCGACAAAATGTATCGAGGTAAGTTCAAAGTTGAAACCACTTTCAGTGAGGCAATTGTTTCTCACTATTCAAGGAAGATTTCTAAAAAAATTTAGATCAATTATTTTAAAATTGACGGAATTATATATTTTATAAGAAAGCATTCTATGCCGCCAACGATAGCTTCGTGAGCACTGAGCACTATCATCCAGTATACTCGTCGTTGGCAGATGTTTTCTTATAAAATACCGTATTTCATCAATTTTTAATTAATCTGTTTGAAAATTTATAGAAATCTTCACTGAATAATGAAGAAGAAATGCCTCACTGGACGGTTTTTAAACTTTGAACTTATCTCGATACTTTTTGTCGGCGAAACTAAAAAAGATGGTTTTTTCTTTATAAGTTTTTTCTTTTGATAGGTATCGCTAGGGTATAATTTGTGTTTATTCTCAATTTTAAAACAGTCTTGATAATATTCTGTTGAGTTCTGACGATTTATGTTTCGTGTTGTTATTCTCTATAAGCCAGTAGTTTTTTTTATTTGATTTTTTCAATTTTAAAATTGGGATATCACGAGACGCTTGGACAATACTTTACAAGAAGAGGTCACGAGATGTGCGTCGCCGGGGCCCTGGCTCTACATTGGCGAGTCACGCGCTCGAGCGCAAATACTCAAACCTTGATATCTCGGAAACCAAGGCCCATTGGATCAAAAGAAAAAATACGCACCTGAAGGATTTTGATGTACTTTCAAAATCCATTGTAAACTTTATAAAGCCCGATTCGAATCGGCGACACACATCTCGTGACCTCTCCTTGTTATTGTGTTTTCGAGCGCTCGTCCCCTTATTGCACCCGGCCCTTCAATTATTCAAGTGAAATATAATGAGGAGTAAACGTTCAATAATTTTGTTAAATTAACATTTTTCTTTAAAAAATGCAATTTTAGACCAGAATAAAAAATATATGAAATAAACTGTAAAGGTAGAAGGGATTTTTTTCTTTTAGAAACTAACCGGATATTGCCAGTGCCATTTGAACATCAACCAGTTTTGGTCCAAGTTCCCTTTCATCAACAAATCGTCTTTCAACAACCAGCGGCTAAGGAGGAAAAAAAGCTGAGCTTGCTGACAGCCTTCTTTCAGAAACTGCGTCGCATAAAAAATGCTCTCTTTCACGAAGAAAAGCCACATGACGACTGCGAAGACAGAAAAAGCGAGGCAACGATAATAACCAATAAAGTCAATGGATACGTCAATTCAATACTTCACGTCAATTCAAAGACGAATCGAAAGGTCTAGTTTCACAAAAAGCGTCTTGTTATGCACCACCATCTGTGATAATGTCCTCATTTAACATTAAAAGGACAATTTTATTTTTTCTTAAATTTTAAAAACAGAGTTTAATTTTTATTGCATGATTTTTAAAGATTAAAAAATGTTAATGATGAGTTTTTGTTAAATGGCGAGTGGAAATGAAAAAGTCAAGTGCCTAATTTTTTAAATCATTTTTATTTGCTCAAAAATTCGAATACACATTCCAAAATGAAAAAAATATTCCTTCATTAGCCTCAAAAATTCGAATACACATTCCAAAATGAAAAAAATATTCCTTCATTAGCCTGAATTAATCAATTACTTAAAATAACTAGAAAACCAGCACATTAGGTAGAAGAAATAATAAAGGAGAAAACATTTTTTATATATAACGTAACTTAAAGTTGTTCAAAAATTATGAACCTTAAGATTCGATGGATTTTTGTTCACAAAATGCTAAGTAATAAAAACGCTAACAAAACCGAAAAACTTAATTTTTTGAAAAAACTTTATTCTTTGAACTCTAGCGATTTTTGAATTAGAATGTCAATTTCCAAAGAAAAACTCAAACACAATCTGGAATTGTTCAAGCTTGTAAATTTGATTATTATAAGCTAAAATTATTGGATATAAATTGAATGATTTTTTGTTGAAAAATACCAACTTTCGGTAAAACGTATCAAATTTATGAATTCTCTATCAAGAGGATTAATTTTCTACCGAAAAAGACAAAGTAGTTCAACTTTACACCAATAGTTGTATTTTCAACAAAAAAAGATGAATTCTCAACAAAAATGTAATAGTTGACATTTCAATCCAAAAAGATTTTAATATTAAATCAGAAACAGTTGAATAAAAAAAAAACTTTAACAAAATAGTTCAATCCTGAAACAAAAAGATGAATTTTCAACGAAGAAGACTAATTTCCTACCAGAAAGACCAATTATTAATAAAATGGTTACGTTTTCAACCAAAGAAATCAATTTCAAACTAAAATGATAAATCTTCAAATAAAAAATTACTTTTCAACAAAGTAATTCAACTTTTAACCAAGCAGTTTAAAAAAAAATGAATTATCAACGGAAAATATGATAGTTCAGAATAAAACTAAAAAATATTTTCAATTTGAAATGAAAAAGATTTGAATTCATCCAAGAAGACAAAATTTCAACAAAATAGTTGAATCATCAGCCAAAAAAGATTTTAATTTTAAACTAAACATTTGCAGTTTGAATAAGAAAAGATAAAATGTCTAACAGAGATCAATTTTTAAACAAAAAAGACAATTTTTCATCAAAATTGCTGAATTTGCAACTAAAAAAGATTTTTCAATCGAGAATAAAAAAAATCAAGCAAATTATAGTTTGGAAGAAAAAATAAGTTTCAATACAAAATAAAAATTTCCAACGACTATTTATTTTTGAATTTTCTTCGTATATTTGCTCTAAGATTCCAATAATATAATATTCATAATTTTCTCGAAAAGATTCAAAACAATTTTTGAAGATTTCAGATTCTAAAATCCAAAAACCCCAAAAATTCATGAATATTTTTTAAACTGACTTAAATTAATCCTATGATTGTTCTGAAATCTTCCAGATTCATTTTTTTAAATTTTGGAATTATTTGTAATTTTTAAATATCTTTTCAAATATTCTCTTAAGATCAATTTTAAAGAAAGAATCACTTTAAATATTCCCAGAAATCTTTTTAAAAAATGGTTTCATTATGTTAAAATCTTGCAAATTCTTTTAAAAAATTCAAAATATTATTTCAAAATCTTTAAACATCATTTTTTGAACTTTACAATAACTTCTAAATATCTTTTAAAATGATTGGAATTTTTCATAAAATTTTGATAAATGTCTGCAAAATTGAAAAAATTGCTTTCAAATCTCCAGATTTTTTAAAATGATTTTGAAAATATTTCGGAATGTTTTAAAATCTTTTTAATTATTTTTTTGGAATAAACTTTGTGAAATAATAAATCATTTAAAATTGTCCGAGATATCTTACGAAATTTTTTTATTTTCTAGAAACCTTTTGAAATTCTTAAAAAGTTTCTTAATTCTTTGTTCAAGATCTTCAAAAATCTATATTTTGTTGCGAATAAAATTATTTTTCTGTCCTTTCAAAACTTCATAATATCATTTTAAATTATTCGAACTTTTTCTAGAATTTTTTAACTAAGCAAAATAAATAAAAAATTGCTTTGAAATCTTCTACTTTCTTTTATGAAATTTTAGGAAATCATTCAAAATTAATTGTTAAAAGTGAAGAATTACTTTACATATTTCCAGGAATCTTCAAGAAATGTTTATCTTGAAACCTTTTAAAATATTTAAAAAAATGTCTACATTTTATTTCGGATTCGAAAATCTACATTTTAATTCAAGTTTTTTGAAGTTTTTAAAAAACTTCTGAAGATCTTTTGAAATGATTTGCGTCTCTTCTAAAATTTTGAAAAAATTCTGCAAAATCAGAAAAAATTGGGTTCGAATCTTCCAGATTCTTTTTTTGATAATGCCTAAAAAGCTTCTGAATTTTTCGTTCAATATCTTCAAAAATCCACATTTTCTTTTGAATAAAATTATTTTTTTAACCGTTGAAAACTCCTAAGTATCTCTTAAATTGATTCGAATATTTTCTAAAATTTTGCAAAAAAAATTTTAGGAAATCATTTGAAATATTTTGAAATATTTTAAAATATTTTCCTTAAATTAATTTTTGAGAAAAGATACTTGAAATTTTCGCTGGAATATTAAGAAAAAATTTGCATTATCTTAAAACATTCAAAAAGCTTCAAAATTTTATTTGAAAATCTTCAGAAATCCACATTTTGTTTGAAATATGTCGGTATCGGTCATTTTTTCGTTGCCCGTACCGACAATTTTTTCATCGTTACCTACATTCTATACATTTCGTAAACTAATATATTCTATCTTTTTGTTCATAATTTTATTCTTCTTATTCCCCTCATATTAAAAAAAATGAAAATTAAATTTTTCTTTTTGATCAATAATGTTAAGAAACATTCAGAAACCATTCAATCACCAAATAGAATTACATATTTGTGAGTTTTGATTTATTAAATTGATGGTGCAGAAAATTCTTAATCATTTTTAATAGATAAATAAATAATATTTTGGCCTTTATTATTAAAGAATGATTTACAATTTAATATTTCTCTTTTAGAAATAAACTTTTAGAATGAAAATTCCTCATTCGGAAATTGAAATTTACAAAATTCGAGAAAATTCAAAAGAACAAACTAAAAACAGCCACTTAAAGTCATATTCGCTCACTATGAAACCAATCAGGTATAGTCAATAACAACGAGTAAGAGATTTTTGATAATTTTGATCCACGTATTTTTTTTAGATAGGATAATATAATACAATAAAATAGCACAGGACAAAATAATAAATTAGAAATTCATTATTTCTAATTTCAACGGAGATAATCTAACAAAAAAGAAATAATAATTACAAGACTTATTATCGTACAAAGTTTCAAGAGAGACTCTTTCTCACCTTAAAGTAAGAACTACAGTTTCAATTTTCTCAAGACTACTGGATAATTATTTCAATTGCTCTGTTTTCCCTTCTATTCAGTACGAAATAATGAACAAACAAATTTTTCATTTATACGCCACACTCGCAAAAATCATTAAAATTCAATCAGCGGTTTAGGAGATATGGTATTTTCGAAAATATCGGGTATTAAAATTCAAAATCCAGTAACTCTCTAAATTTGGAAATTTTTTGGAAAACAATTTAAACCATCAACTTCACTCACCTAACAGTAAAGTCTCACAAAGTTTAAAAAAAATCGCTAGACTCCCGGCAACTCTGATATTCAGGAAGTGGATTGACCTATTTCGAAGTCTTACTTTGATTTTCGATTTTTTCGAAACTCGATAGCATTTTTTTATATAGTCCTGCTGAATTTACAACACGTCTTTTCAGTCTCTTTTGAAAAAATACAAAATGGCGCTTGACTCTTTTTGCATTTCCACAAGTCAGATTTGAATCATAATCTTTATCTGTAGTCAGTAATGCAGGTCTTCTACTAAACTCTCTACCATAAGAGACACATTTTGAATAAAAATGTACGTGCCTAATTAGGTATTGAAGTGACTTATTATTATCAATTCTTCAAGTTAGAATTTCGGTCTGATTTTTGTAGTAGTAGGTTAATTTTCATGTAAATAGAATCTAGAATTTTAAGACTGACCAATGAATGAAACGTAGATTTACTAAGCTGGCATTACTCAAGAAAAAGTTCCTTATGTAAATATTGTTTCGAAATAAAAAAATAATAATTTGTCTTCCTGATTATATCCTTGAGATCCGAGAGAAAACACCAACTTTATTTTTCGCTTCTTGTAATGAAGAGAAAATTTCAATAGTCAAATTCACATATCGATACTTTCATTATTTCATACTCAAGATATACTTGATAGAGAGTTTCAATAGTTGATACTTTCGTGATATATTAACTGAACAGCTGTTTTTTTATTATTTCAGAAAAAGAACTTTATTATTTGATCAATGTTTTCTCTCCGGAAATCACTGGTCTTGTTATAATGTATTCAATTATGTCCTTACTAATAAATCATAACATTAGGCATTTTTTTTGAAAAATCTTATCCTGTGAAATCATGTGCGAGAATGTTACATGAAAGTCTGACAGAGTCATGCTCGGATTATTATTACTTTCACTGTGAAAACGGCGCAGAAATGTATATATCTTTATCCTCATTAACTTTTTTTAGAGTAGAGTCACGTTGTACTTTACATAGTAAGATGCTCATTAAATCTTTTTCTCCTTGTACGTGCTAAATTTACATTCTTACTTACATACAAATAAAACGTAGAAAATCTTATAATTGTTTATTCTTCTTTACTAAAGAAGACAACTTTGTATTTGAAAGACAACCAATCAATCTCTTTCTTTGGAAATTAATTATAAGCCATTTATTACAACTCAATTTGAAATTTTCCACTTTTCAAAATATATTTTTTAATTTTGAAATCTTTTTAGTTACAAATGTTATAATTATCATAATTTCGATTTTAAATTGTGCTTTAATTATTTTCATGATTAAATTTCTTCATTTGTTAAAATAATTTAGTAACATTTTAAGGGAATTCTACAAAAAACTATTTAAATGTTTACAATTCTAGCAAATTATGTAAAATTCTATTAAATGCTTTTAATCTTTACTGACCTCCGTAAAATTTTATATAATTCTGGAAATTTTCATAGAATGATGTCATTAGCCTATTGATTTCGACTACATAAATGCTAGCTATTTAATTT
Organism: Andricus curvator; assembly: GCA_932195095.1. Taxonomy (NCBI): domain Eukaryota; kingdom Metazoa; phylum Arthropoda; class Insecta; order Hymenoptera; family Cynipidae; genus Andricus; species Andricus curvator. The sequence goes on along the minus strand of CAKNYM010051761.1, from coordinate 77,680 downwards.
GAGGCTGCTAAGTTGTAGCTATTTAAATTTGATTGAGTCAAATGAAATTGAATTAGTGCAAATTTGATTAACTTCTCTTAAAATTATAGTGAGTTCTGACCAATTTTAATTCTTTCTGTAAATTTTCAATTAATTATGCTCAATTCTATTGATTTGTCTTCATTTTAGTTAATTTTTGTACCTTTGAACAATTATTCTAAAATTCTATTCAATTTTGTGAAGCGCTATTGAATTCTGAAAAATTCGTTTAAAAACAATGCTATTGAATTCTGTGAATTGCTATTTAAATTCTTCAAAATTCTCCGTTTAGAAAATAATTTCAAATCATAATTAATTTTTATTAATAGCTCAATTCGGAATTTCCAACTTTTTTAAATTATTTTTTTCAGCTTTTAACTCTCCTGTTTCAAATTTCAGAATTTGAGCAATTGAGCCTCTGGATAGTGTGAGGGCATATAAAATTCACGTGGCCGTTCCGGTTGACCCCTGTTGTCTTTAAAATCGATTTTGAAAATTAAATTTTTGAAACATATGGCTTATAGACTTCCTACAAAGCCGTATGTTTCAAAAATTTAATTTTCAAAATCGATTTTAAAGACAACAGGAGTCAACCGGAACGGCCATGTGAATTTTATATGCCCTTACACTATCCAGCGGCTCAAATTCCAATTTAACGTATCTTTTGATTATTTTTATAGGTGGATGTCTTGAATTGAAAAAATGTTGAGTTCGAATAATAACAATAACTTGAAAATTTTAATTGCAGACTCTTGCAATATAACTATTTCTAACTTGAAACTTCTAAATCATGAATGACTTATATTTGAATTTTTTCTTTTAAGATGTAATTTTTAATTCTGGTAATTTGATAATTGAGAGGCCGGATTCTATAACCACCTATAAATTTTACGTCTTGAACAGCTTTGGCTCCTGTAAATTTTTCAAGCCAGTTTTGAACTTCAGTTTTGAAAGTACACGGACAAAATTTATCCTTGAAAATATCACGAACTTGTAGCTAGGTCTCGGATACGAGATACAAAAATGAAACATTACATCCTTATTTCTATGAGAAATATATGGATAAGTTTCCAAGTTTCTCACGACAAGTTCGAATTTCCTACGAACAGTTACTGAAAATTTCAGACTGAAATATGAAGAGGAAAAATTTTATTTGTGCGATTTAATTTATATTAATTTATAAATTCGCAACTCAGAAGATTCGAACCCTCAAGACTGCTGACTTACCAGTTTCTAAATATAAACCAGGAGTGCGTAAACACGCGCAGCCATCGAGGCCAAACAAAATAGGTATTATAAATCTTCTAGCCACTCATCCGACGAGCTCGAATCACACATACGAGCGCATGCAAGCATCGTGCGTTTGGGCGAGCATGTGTGCGGGCCACGTACAGGCGAACCTACTTTCTAGTTCCCATATTTGTCGGGCAAGCTCGTGAGTGCTCTGAGAATCTTTTCCCAATCACGCGTAATATTTTTGTAATTATTGACGTAAAAAAAAGTGATGAACCGTTTTAGAATTTTCACATCGAGTTCGTCAATCTTTCTCAAAGTTCGCAGATTATTTACGAAAATACATAAATATCCGATTAATTTTTCTCATATCCGAGACCTAGCTAATAGTTCGTGACTTTTTTACGGATAAATTTTTTCCGTGTACATACTCTTATAGGACATTTAATTTCGCATCTTCTTTCTTTGGATAAAAAAGTTGTGGCTTTTTCTTTTTTCGAATCAAACCCGAAAACCCAGTTTTTTAGAAACAATTTATTTTGCCTTTTTTGACTTCAACTCGCCATAATTGAGCCAGTCTTAAAAATTATTTGATCAAAACAGAAAATATTCTTTATGATATTCTCCGATCGGTAGAGTATATATAATACGTAAAATTTTATTCAAAGAAAAGTTATAAATGTTCCCCTGAGACATTGCATCAATCATGCATTCATCTCTTCAAACTCATGGGAAGTCGAGCGAATTTTTAATAATAAAAATCTTCCAACGAAAAAGTTGTTCAGAAAGGTATAAATATGTTTTCTACGAAAATAATTATTCAAAATCTATCATCATTAGGAAATTAGGTTTCATTTCGGCTGGGCGGCTTGTTTATTTGTATAATTATCATACATTAATTTTTCTTATATTTTACGCAAAAACAATGAATTTCAACAACTAATCATTGCAACTTACAAAACACTTACTTCTGTTCATTAATTTGTTCATAAAATCATAAACCGGGGCTTCGGTGGTTCGGGACCCACCTTAAACTGTAAGTCCCCTCAGAAAAAGCTGGTGCCTTACCAAGGATAAATGGGCTCTTTCGAGGGCCTGACCTTGGGGGTTGAAGTCGATTTTGAGAAGACTCGAAAATGAGACACTGATCTTGCGCTTGAGGCTCCTACGGGGGACTCACGTTCAATGGTGGCTGGACGCTTCGAGTACTGAACACACACAAACACACATACACTTCGTAACACATCAGGACAGTGCTTCGAATCTGTGCATCTAACTGATGAACTCAGAGGGATCGCTCCTTCCACCCTAGTCTGGCCGTATGTCTTTCTGCGGCCTGCTAGGGAGGCTGCCGAATGGCAGAGTGGGTGAGGATCACTTTGCCTGATCAGCAAAGAAGGGCGTCATTTACTGTGCGATAGGTACGCCTGGCACCTGAGAGGTATATTATCAGAACGTTGGTAATAATGAAACCCACCGAGATACAAAAACACTCGGCGAAGATGGCCGGATTCGGAGTACTGCCTTGAGAATAAACACGGGTGTGGCACAATAGGCTTCATAGAATTTGAAAATCTTTACAACAGTCGCACAAATAAAAAGATAAATAACAAATTTATTTGTTATTGAAAAAAAGTTTTTTTCAGCTAGAATTATTAATTATTAGTTGCTCGTCATACCTGCAAGCCTTGAAATCCGTTGAAGAATGAACTGTCGAGCGATTTTTGCCCCAAAGAAATGCATTTTGACACACTGTGGAACGTGCCGAGTTGATACATACGTGCGAAGCAATGGGCCGCGCGACTAAAATGAAACCTTGCTAATCTACTAGTAATGTTTTAGTTAGTCAGTTATACATTTAATTTATAGGTGGACGTAGAGCCCTGATAAGGGCACATCTAGCGCTCAAGCTATAAAGCCTATTGTGCCACACCCTGAACTATTCGTTCTCAGTGGTTGATTCCAGACCTCTTGATGATGCCCATGGCGTCAACCTTTGATCACGTTATAATTCCTTTGGGTTCCATGAAGTGCACCCAAGGGTTTGTAGCCTGAGCCCCATTTTGTGCACATGGTAGTTCAAGCAGGTGTGCCCTCTGAGCATCTATACCACTATCCTTAGGTCTTTCTTGGGTAATCTCAGAATTTCCCTGGCTCTGTCCATCCTGTACATATAGCCCAGGATAGTTTTTGCCTGTCGGCAAACCTGGTTTTGTTCCCAGTATTCCCGTTGCTTCGTCCGGATCCAGCTTTTAATGGCCACCTCGATGCAGCAAGACGATAGTGCTAGTAAATTGGTTAAATTCCCTTTTGCATTCTCAAACAAGCTTTGATTTTATGTCTAGTTTTTTAACTGCAGTTAATGTCGCTTGGCTGTCCTAGCAGATTGCAATCTGCCTTTCAGCAGGGTTTATCTCTATTAGTGTCTCAGCACAGCGGAGGACGGCCAGGACCTTTTCCTGAAAGATGATGGCATGCCGCCCGAGTAGGATCCCTATCCTTATCCTCCCCATGTTTTTTATAGATTCCTGCTCCTGAGCTGACCCCCTCTCCCTTACAGCCACCTGTGTAACAGATATCCCCTTGAGGAAACGGGTTACCATTTGCTTTCCACACATCTCTGCTTAGAATGCAGACGCAGAAAATCTTGGTGAAGTTAAAACGTTTTGTTATTCTACCTTGCCTCATTCTAGAATTATCAATGTACTAATGTCACATGGGAGACTAGTTTGTTCAGTCGCCCAAATCCATCTATTTTCTCTTGCCAAGCAGCCCATCGCGTAAGCCGCCCCAGAGGTTATCGCCACGTATATGGGCTCTTCACTGAGCATATATCCTATCACCGCTGTGGACCTAGCCCCTGAACCCCACATTTTGTAATCGTCACAGCCTGACCTGCGTAATTTTGAGTTCTGCCTGTGACCACCAAACCACGGCCGTGTATAGGAGTCTTATTTTTAGGCTGTGGACCTAGCCTCTGAACCCCACATTTTGTAATCGTCACAGCCTGACCTGCGTAATTTTGAGTTCTGCCTGTGGCCACCAAACCACGGCCGTGTATAGGAGTCTTATTTTTAGGTCCTAGATCCGACATAAATCCAAATTCTTTTCTGCACATCAAAAATGCCATGAAAAACTTCCTTCATTGGGTCTCTAGATGCGTCATCAAGCTCAGTTTGCTACCCAGAATTACTCCTAGGTATTTAAGTAAGTCTGAGATTATCAGCCTCTTACCACGACAAGCAGGGCAGCCAGCTTTCCACACTTTGTAATTTTTCGTTAAATGACCAGGCTGGTCTTTTCCGAACCTACCGAGAGCCCTGAGCTGTATCACCAGAGCTCAACGGCGCGGAGCGTTGTCCTTGTCAGAGCCATCAGCGTTTCCAGATGAGCCCCCTCATTAGGATTACAAAGTCATTCACGTATCCCTGGGTATACTACCCTTCCTCATTTAGCGGCTTGTTTATCATGGCGTATTTCACGGCTCTGCTCTTCTAAATAGGCATTTGCCTCATCTGGTTTCCAGTCGCCTTCAGCGAAGCATGCTTCCTATCCAGCTTACTAGCTGATCTGACACGCTACACCTTCAAGCCTCCCGACAGATGACTTCTTAGAGGGGTATTGCTGACAAAACTCTCTATGTCCAAGAAGGTGCCCACAGCATATCCTCCTTGTCCAAGCTACTGCTTCAATTTTTCCACTGTAGCATAGAGCGCAGATTCTAGGGAGCAGCACGCGTAAAAAAGCATCATGCCCTCTGTACAGCGGAAAGGCTTAAACCACCTCATCCCTGATATATCACTTGATCAGTTTCTCTAGCGTCTCCAGAATGAAGGAGAATAAACTGATTGACCGGAAATATTTAGCAGCAGTGTAGTCCTCCTTCCTAGTTTTGGGAATAAAGGCCACTCTGTCGTCCTTCCATAATGTTGGCACTTGTTTGAGGGCAATGGTTGTCCTAAATAGTTTTTTCAGTGGGGAGACGACGAAAAAAACTTGAAATACATTGGGTTCACGCCATCCACCCCTATTATTTCAATTGGGCAGAATGACCCAATGGCCAATTCCACCTTCTTGATGTCAACGACCTTGACCCTGAAATTTCAGTTGGCCTTCTTCCTCTGCTGACCCCAGCTTTTCTCCTCTCAGTCGGTCTGAGTTCGCTGGAATCTAGGGCAGTGGACCTTCATTAGGTAAGTCGGTATTTCTTCTTCGTCTTCAGCAACTTCGCCATCATCGAGTCTTATGAGCCCAAGGCGAGCCTCCGGATTTTTTGACAGGATCTTGTGGAGCCTTCCTGTATCCGGAATGTTCTCAGACTCCTCGCAGAAGCCCCTTTAATCTTCCTGTTTATAGGTTTTTATGTTTTTATTGCATTCATACTGAGCCTTGTTGTAGATGTTTCAGTTTGAAGGCAGTTTAATTATGGTTGCCCTGTCGTGCAACGGTTAAGTATTTTTGCGGAGTTTCTACAGATGAGTGTTTCACTATTCTGCTGTTTTTCTAGATTCAATTGTACTTTTATGGCAATTATTCTCATATGAAGTAATCAGAGCCCCTCACAGAAAATCCGTGGAGTGTTTCAACTCATCGATGGTCGCGTAGCGTTTGGGGAATTTCACAAGCCTACCTTTGTGCTCCTCTCTGTATGAGTCCGAAAGTGTGTTTCTGGGGTTTCTGATCTTTGGCACCACCGGGTTTCCTGGGGCTAAATGGAACAAGGTATATTTGTGGTCCGAAAGATACTCCTCACCGGAGGCTTTTCAGTCCATATTTTGCTACTCAGATCTTCCGAGCATAGAATCAAATCAAGAAACTCACTCCCGTTTCAATCTGGAATGTAGGAGTATCATCGACATTAAGGATACCCAACTCAGTAACCGCTAGGTATTTAATTGTATATATTTCTCTGCCGTTTATGTTTCTACTTCCCTCCGACATAGCCCAACATTAGAGGAATCTTATTCTCCTGGCTGTGCTAAATTAGAGCTTCGACCTCTCTAGAAGGTTGGGGCCCCTATCGTCACTTGGTAAATAAGTTGAGGCAATAAACACCTCTAGTATTTATCCGCTTCTGCCCCTGAATGTCACGTTAATGATAGTGAGGTCCCTGGAGCAGAGTTTAGGAACTAAAATCGTATCCGTACCCTTGACGGCTATGCATGCCCTTGGTGCTTTTTCGCGTGGCCCCTGATATATAAAGCCACACCCTCCTAAGTCACCAATCGTTTCCCTGTATAACCAGGGTCTTAGGATTAGGATAATGTCTGTATGCACCATTGCCATACGCATGGACAGAACCATCGAAGCGAACCTGCCCTTTGATAGGGACGGTATTCTAGAGCTGCATGGGCCCTAATTGATGCTTTCGGTATAAATTCAGTCAGAATCCAGCCCGTCTCCTTCGGTTCGGTACCTTGCCGAATGGAATATACCCTTCAAGAATCGGTCCGTAGAGTGGAGTTCTGAAAGGTCAGCTGCCTCAGAACGACCGACGGATCCTCAGGTCATCGGGAACCAATACGGTCGCTCTATGGTACCTTTGAAGACACATAGTCCCCCGGATTTCCAGGCTTAGTCCCTTCTTGAGCCTAAACGATAGTGTCCTCTCTACCAACCAGTCCCGCGACCAGATATCTGCAGACTGCACTACGTTGGCCCCCGACCTAATAAAGATTTCGAATCGGGGGACGCGCCCCTCACAGAGTGATGAGTCAATTATCCCATTAGACATTTCTTTCGTTACCTTTCTAGCTCCTTTGGAGTCAGACAGGCTTCAGGATAAACCGATGTGACGAGAACTCTCACTCGGGCGTTGTTAGCCATCTGTGCGAAAGTGAGGCCCTATGTTTCCAAAGCCCATGACATGTTGCGTTATGCAAGGCTACTTGCGAGGAGCCTTGAGTGCTGTTCGAGAGCCGCGCTATGCGGTCTCTCTCTTTCTGTACACCTTTACGGTTTTTTCTCTATACAGAGAGCCAAATCACCTTTTTTAATAATTGTGGCAATTTGTTTGTTTATCGTCGTTGTTAGTGATCTCCACTGCATCTGGTAGAATGGCCCCGGAGCAGCCGTCCCCCTTTGGCGGTCGGCTAGATGAGTGCTCCGGATCGAAGCCCTCGTTATTTTTTAATGTTTTGTTTCTGTCGGCCATTCTGGTCCCACGAGTTACTAGAGGAATAAAGAAGACCCCTGCAGAGCCCCGCTCGCAGGGGGAGGGTCTGGATACTAAGGGATTCGACCCAGTACCTCAAAGTCTCCGTTGAGACACCTCTTTTGTGACTCCGGCGTGTACGCCTCGACTGAGAGGGCACGTCGTAATGTTCAAGGATTTGGTAACTCAGGTGCAATTCAGCTCTTGACACGGGGATCACATTACGGCTTGGGAGCATGAGAACTTGCGCTATCGCTATTCCAGGGTGCTTCGCTATTCATCGCCTAGAAAGATCGCTCCTTAGCTTAGTTTCCTCAGACTAGAGTCTGTCAGTTCCCCAGAGGAGCCCCATGTCGCGATGCAGTCCCTCTGGTTCACCTTCTCCAGGTCTCTATTTCAATTAGACCCTTAAGCCCTCATACCAGCTTCAAGGTCACGTGATTCCTAAGTAGAGTAATGATGATTTATTTTCAATAATTATTACAGTTAAAAACATATTTGACCGTCCGCGAAGAAAGGGACCAAACGCGTAGTAGCTTCGTTTCACAGGATGAGCTATTGAAGAGGCGGTCTAACACAGGAACTCCATGGAAGGCCCTCACTTTGCAGGTTAATAACAATTCGAATTTTTTAGTTATAGAAGTGATATTTTTCATTATGAAAGAGCAAATAAAAAACTATCAAACAACTTTCTTGTGGGAAGCTTCTGTTAGTAAATATTCGCTTGAATCCCCATGAGCTTAAAGATATGAAGAAATTTATAACATTTATTTAAACAAAAATGTTTTTATGTTATTTACTCTTACAGTCATAGAACATCATAAACACTATCTCTTGTAAATTTGATCAAAAAATTCCAAGAACTGGCTGAATTACGGCGATTTTACGTAAGAAAATAGAAAAAAAATTGGCTGATTTATAAAACGCGTTTTCCCGTTATATTCTGAAAATGGCAAAAGCTACAACTTTTTTATCCAGATAAAGAAGATGCGCAATTGAAATTAGTATCAGAATCTAAAATTTCCAAATTAAAATTCACAACTTTTTAGAAAAGTTTGCCGTTAATAAAAATGTTACGTTGATTAATTTCAAACAATTCTTTTATCATGAATTATTTAAATATTTATTACTTTACGATTATATCGTTTCTTTAATTAAAACTTATTTTGAATTCAAAAATATTTACCATCATAAAAAATTGGTTTCTAAAATTTCAAATTGTAATAAAAATATGGCTAATATTTCTTAATTAAAATCCATTAATTTTAAATGTTAAATTTATTTATTTATCTTTTAAAGAAATACCATTTTCAAAGTAAATCCGCAATACTTTGTAAATTCTGCAGTCGCGTTCTCAATGGACCAAACTGAGCGACAAGGTGAACCGGTAAGGAAGGAAGGTTTTTATTGTTAAGAGCCCGCGTCCCAAAAGTAATATTGTCTAATGTGCAACTCTAGTCGCTAAGGTCTAAATGAAAAAAGGAGTCATTATTTGCTGGGTGTGAAAGCCAACTACCTTGGGATTTACTCTCTCATACTTTTAAAACCCCTTTTCAAACCAAGATTCACACAAATATTGCAACTGACTTTTTTTATATTTTTATCACAGTAAACCCTGGTATATCAAACCGTTGCATATCATTCTGATTATCAACTTTAGATCAAAATGATCCACTTTTGCTGATCCAAAATTAATCCTTACACAACTTCATTCATATCTGTCGAGTGGCAATTTTTGTTGAAAGTCGTAGGTTATGCATGACCGAAATAATATTTTTGGAAGGATTGATGTTTCAGAAAATCATGAACTTTAGGATGGGAGAAAAATTCCAATTTTCCTATATTTCCTATATTTCCTATGGCTCTAGAAATTAAACTCCCACTTCTGGTATATTTACAACTTCTTACGGCATACTTTAAATTGTTAAGAAAACGTTAAATTTTCGGCAAAATACACCAAGTTTCAACAAGAATATTTAAACTTTAAGTAAAAAGAATATACATTTTCAACCAAAAGAAAAAAGTTTAATTTTCAGCCAAAGAGATGAGTTTCCAACTAAAATGACGAATCATCTACACACAAAAAAAGCTGTTTTTAACGAAGGGTTTGTACTTTAAACCAAACAGTCCAATTTTCAACTGAAAAGATGAATTTTAAACCAAGAATAATTATTCTCTATGAAAAAAGACGAATTTTCAACAAAAAATAGAATAGGTTAATTTTCAGTTCGGATTTCCGACTAAAAAAGATTTTTATTTTGAATGAAAAATAGTCTTATTTAACCAAAAAAGTTGTTCTTTTTTATTCAAAAATAGTTTAATTCAAGCAGGGACCAATTTTCAATCAAGAAGAATAATATTCTATCAGAAAAGACAAATTTTCAACCAAATTGTCGAATTTTTAATTAGAAACCACCAATATTCAACCAAACATGGAAATATTACTGATTTTCAAACAAAAGAAGGAAGAATTTTCACTAAAATAGTAAAAATTTTTTAAACAAAATACATGAATTTTGAAACAAATAGTTTCATTATTAAAAAAACAAAAAACTAAATTTTTAACCAAAAATAAAATAGTTAAATTTACAGTTCAAAAATTAATTTTATCTAAAAACAAATGAATTTTCAACAACATATTGGTTATTTTTTCACCAAAAAATCTATTTTCAACAAAGGGAATCAACTTTTAAATATGTGACTGAATTTTGAATGAAATAGTGGAATTTTCAACAACAATAAAAAGGAATTTTCAACAATAGAGTTTAATTTTTTACCAAAACGAAGAACTTTTAAATAAAATGAGTGGAATGAGGAATTTACAACTTGAAAAAATAAATTTTAAATAACTTTTATATAAAATTATAAACGAATTTTCAATAAAATAGTTAAATTTGTAACCAAAATATTAATTTTTAACTAACATCATATATCTAGAACGACAAAAGAAATTCCAAAAAGATGAATTTTCTACTATATTCATAAAGCTTAAACCAAAAAAATGTTTTTTTACCAAGTATTTCCATTTCCAGCCTGAGTACTTGAATTTTCAACAACAAAAAATCATTCTTTTCATTATTATTTTTCTACCTTAAAAGACTCATTTTTAACCAAATAGTCAAAGTTTTAACTAAGAAAACTAAATTTGCAACCAATTTTCAACAAAAAGATTAATTTTCTACTGTATTCATGAATCTTCAACCAAAGAAATGAATTTTTAACCAAGTGTTTTTATTTTCAACCTAATTACTTGAATTTTCAACAAAAAAGATTAATTCTTATAATTATTATTTTTCTACCGAAAAAGACCTATTTTTAACCAAACAGTCAAATTTTTACATAAAAAAAAACAACTAAATTTGGAACCAAAAATAAAGTAGTTAAATTTTCAGTTCAAAAATTAATTCTTTCTTAAGAGAAAAGAATTTTCAACAACATATTTAAATTTTCAACCAGAATTGAATATGAATTTTAAACCAAGAAGATAATTCTTTAGTTCAAAAATTAGTTTTATCAAAAAAGAAACGCATTTTCAACAAAATAGTTGAATTGCCAACCAGAGAGAAAAAAATTAGAATCAAATGGTCGAAGTTTCAAGACAAAAGAACTTCCAAATAAATTGATGAATCTTCAATTAGAATAGTTACATTTTCCAGTTTCCCTTCATTGGGCTATAAACATCTATGGCTCTAAAAATTATTTCTTACCTACTTTCAAAAAGTGTTCCTCTACATTTACGCAGTTCAAGTATTCGTCGAAACTTAATGATTTTTCGGTAAGAAAAAAATAGAGGACATTTCTTCTAACGCTCAGTTTTCAAATTTCAATATGCATGACTTGGATGTGGAAAAAAAACTGACGCTTGACAGTTGCTACTCACGAAACTTCATGACAGGCAATTACTCTTGAGAATCGGATCATTCTGATGCGCAATTTGCGGATCAAATAAGAAATCTAGAAATCTGTATAAAAGCGTTGCATTTCATTTCTGCATTTGATTTCGGGATCGAATTTATCAACTTGCATTTGATGTAATTCATTCAAAAATTACAAAAACCTCTTTCTCTCAATCATAATATTATAAACCATAAAAACTCTTAGCGGAAAATATGAAGAAATGGCACAAACTTTCATGAATTTTGAATCAAGACTAAGGGTTCTCGAAACAAAAATATGAGTCACAAGTGCACATGAGTTCGTCTCGAATTATATTACACACATGCATTCCATTTTTCACCTTAAGCCAGACGACATATTTCCTAGCAGTGGAGAAAAATGTCACGGAGTCTGAATTTTTCTATCGACTTTTGGAAACGAATCACTTGTATTTTTCTCTCGAGTAGGTTCTTCTTATGATTCGAGTTTGATATAAATTTATGTGTACGATAAATTATGAATTTTCTTCTAAAACAGTATTCAGGGTGTTTCATATTATATATTGTATAAATTGGGATAAGAAAGAATTTAAGAGATGAATGATATAGGAACGGGGATCCCGATTCACCAATAGCTTGGTAATCCACTTACCAGAAGTCGATACGGCTCGCATAGAACTCTCCAAACAGATATAGCTATATTGTGTTAAACCACTACAGCAAATTGTCCCGACATCCTATCACTCCTACCTCGCGCTTTGATTAACATATTGCTTTCCCCGTGCAAAGGATCTCCCCAACCCTCCCAAGCAAATTGTATTTAAATAAAAAAAGGATCGTGATCATCATCTTCGATAATTGAGAGGGGCAACGAGGTCTGTCCGGAAAGTATCCGACCATATGCGACTTTGTACCCAGTTGTGATATTGTCAGAAATAGGTATTTACTATTTAGGGGGCACACCTTCAAGCCCCACTACTAAGAGATAGACCTGCTAATCTTTAATCGCCTAGTGTACTCAGTTGCGTAAACGTCTAACCACGTACGCGTCGTATTTCAGGATGACGGAACGCACCGAACAAAGAGAGTGCACTGAATTTTGCCAAAAAGTTGGCGATTCATGTTCAGAAACCATCGTTATGATTCGAAAAGTCTATGGTGATGGTAAGTGACTCTTGCTCTGGTTAGCCCACAACGGCTAAAACACCCCATATGGAATAAGCGTGAGTCTTAATCCATGAAAATCGTCATTTTAAAGTAAGAGAGATAGAGGAAGATCTCGGGATTCTAAAAACTATATTGTTTCGGAAATATTGAGCCAAGACTTGGGGATGAGCCGCGAGGCTGCAAAATTCCTTCCACGGAAGCTGACGGAAGACTAAAGGAATTATCGAGTGGAAGTCGCTCAGGACAATTTGGCATCAATCAGAAACATCCTAAAAATATTCAAAAAGGTAATTACTGGAGATGACTCATGTGTTAATGCCTATGGCCCAGACGCAAAAGCCCAATCTTCGCAGTGGAAAACACTGGGATCTCCGAGCGCGAATTAAGCGTGTCAGAGTCGAAGCAATATCAATCAAACATCAACATAACTGTTCTCATCAACCAGAAATAAGCTCTGGAACGATTACGTGACGCACTAAGAATAAAACAGCCTGCCTTGTGAAAAGTGGCGACTGGTCCTTTATCGCGAGAAAGCACTCGCCCATTCATCGCAGCTTATTCAGCAATTTCTGGTGAAAAACGGCCTTACACAACTTCGGAAGCCCCCATATGTTTCGGACCTGGCTTTCTGTGATTTCTGGCAGTTTCCCAAATTGAAGTAGGAAGACTTTTTTTTCTTCACTTGTGAAGAAAATGCGATATTCTCAATGGCTGCCTGAAAAAAGTCCACAAGAGTGAAAGAGATTATTATTATTATTAGTTCTGGGTTGAGACCTTAGCAGCCCCTGA
>CAKNYM010051761.1:29522-59444 GCA_932195095.1 Andricus curvator | reverse complement strand
GTAAGGACTAAAGGATTTCAGGGCCCACCTGACCCTGGCAGGGGTGAAGATCTCGTTGGCCAGCCGTCGTTTGGGGCCCAGTTGGGCCACAGGTGACTTTGCCTGCCTCTGAGTCGCCCTCCCCCCTTCTCCAGCCCTTGAAAAGCCTGGAAAATGTGCCCTGATCAGATGGGCCAAGGTATCCCCGTCCGACTCTGAGTATCCCCCTCCGGGCAATTTCAGAGTGCCGAGAATAGCGTCTGGATTTCGAGAAAGCAGCCTGTCCAGTCTAGCCGCCTCAGCTCCCTTCTCGATGTCTGTGCAAAAGTTGGTCCAGCTCTCCTGCTTTGCCTTACGTATTGCACCTCTGTATTCGTCCCTCATCGTTGTGAATGACGTCCATAGTTCCTTCGTTTTGCCAGTACTGGCACGTCTGAACCTCTCTCTGGTTACCCTGCGAAGCTCTTCGAGTTTCCCATTCCACCAGTGTGTCTCCCCGGCCTTTCGGACTCTTGTAGGTCGACAATTGCTTTCATAAGTAGCTTTGATGGCTTCCGTGAAAGTTTTGGCTGCCATCTCCAGGGTGTCCACGTCTCGAATTGACCTGGGAACCTCTGAAAGTGCACATCTTAGTTCCGTGGAAAACTGATCCCAGTCCGTTCTTCTTGGATTTCTGACCCATTTGAGGCCAGCGGGTACAACGGATTCCAACACGAACTCTATTTGTGAGTGATCTGAGAGAGAGGGTTCGTCTGAAACCCTCCACTTCTTGATACTATCCCTAAAACTACTGGTGCAAAGAGTGATGTCAATGACTTCTTCCCTGACCGAATTACGGAACGTCGGAGTGTTCCCCGTATTTAGAATATCCAAGTCAGTAGTGATTAGATATTCCAGTAGGTCATTACCTCTTGAGTTGACGTTCGTGCTACCCCACAAAGTATGGTGGGAATTAGCATCGCACCCCAACAGAAGAGGAATGCTTCTTACCTTGCAATACTCCACCAGTGTACATACCTCCACTGGTGGATTAGTGTCGCTGTCATAAGGAAAATAAGCTGATCCTAGAACCAGCCTCCCTATCCCTTTGAGATCCAAGGCTATCACCATCAGGTCTCTCGAACATAGTTCAAGCAGCGGGACAGCGCTAACTCCCTTCGTCAGTATACATGCCCTTGGTTTCGCCGCCTTGGGGTCCCTGTAACAAAAAATACCAGCCCCCCCCCTAATCCCCTAATGGTATCTCGAACTAACCATGGTTCTTGGATTAGCGAGATACCTGTATGCCTCGCAGCCATGCCCCTCTGCAAAACTGCAGAGGCGCCTTTGCTGTGATGCAGGTTAATCTGGGTAATGGTTAGACCCGGAGCAGTCATTTAGGTCTGCTCCCGATCCTCCTGCGTCTCAACAGGCTCCTCCTGTCCCTGGCCGGCAACCCTGAAGTTGACCTGTCCAAAGTGATAGAAGGGCCTGTTGTTGAGGGCCGAAAGGGCCCTCGTTTGGGACTCAGGAATATACATGATTAGGAGATGCCTAGTGCCTCCTAATGTGTCCACTTCCTGAGGCTTTTCGTGCCTGACAATTCGCCAGGACGCAGTCTTCAATGAGGGGTTGAATCCCTCCAACCGACGGAGCACCTCAGACGGGTCTTCCGGTTTGCCCGGGAACCACGCCGTAGCTCTAACCATCTTTTGGAGCAACTCAACTCCACCCACCTTAAGGGACGCACCTTCCCACGACTCCGTCTCGACCACCGCTTTGAGTAGCCAAGCTCTAGCCGCTGGGTCGGCTGCCACAAATACAAAGACCCCTCCTCTGCAGAAGGAGGTCACAAATTTTGGCCATTGGTCTGGGGACACTTTTCCAAGCGCCCTCCAGGTAGCCTCCCTGAAGATCTCAAACTGCTCCACCGTGAGCAATGAGTCCGGGTAGTTGGTGTCAGCCACCACCACCGTCAGGGGGTTGGTCCTCTGAGCGGCCGTCAGTCCAGCTCCCGACGACTCTCTGTTCGTCGGCTGCTGGGCCGACTTGTGCCTCTTCAAAGGCCCAGCCACCCCCGGTGGGGTGCCCTCCGAGCCTCTACCTCTCTTCTGGGCCTCAGTGCTGGATGTCAGCCCCTCAGCTGCCGACGCTCCAGCTCCCGCAGCTGCTTCCCTAGCCTGCCGCACTTTCCTCCTCAGTCTCCTTTTCTGGGAACCGTTGAGGCTGTTTTTCTTATTGGAGGGCCGATTGGCCTCTCCCAGTACCATGGCCTCGTTCAGAAGGACCGTCGATCCTTCAGCTCCCAAGGGAGCTGTGGGCACAGCCATCAACTGAACTTGGCTTGCCGGAGAGACAGATAGAGGGGTAAGGGTTAAGTTGGGCCCGTAAAGGCCCAACCCCTCACCTCCCTCCGCCACCTCCCTTCTTCCTCCTTTCTCATTTTTTGTATTTTGAGTATCCATAATTGATCCCACGAGAAGCTAGGGAAATAAAGGTCCGCCCCTGCAGAGCCCCGCATGCAGGGGTAAGACTGTAATTACTCGGGGAGGTAGTCCGGTGTCCCCGAGAGGCCGTTAAGACACCTTCGTAACCCCTAGGTGCCAAAGTGCCATGAGCACGATCGCTCTACACCCACGGCTTAGGGGGGTGGTCACATTGAGTGAACCACTCAATGTGCAAATATCCGTTTGCAAACCACCATAACAAAACGGAGAGCTGTTTCTTAGTCGCTATGTGGGCCGCAGGCCATTCCTGTCCCGATTACAAACTGCAAGTCGGTCCGGGAGGGGCCTCGACCCAGGGATCCAGAAGGCCCGTGTTAGCTAGGCTCTTTCACCCTTCTATCATACCGTACTCACGCATGCCAGGAGAGCCCGTTTATAGGGATCCTTTTTCCTCTCACCCAGGAGAGCCCGTTTATAGGGATCCTTTCATTCATATCCATACGCATGCAGGCCGAGGTCCTTTTGACCCCTATGTCCCACATGCTTAAGCCTCCCCACCAACTACAAGGTGTTACAGCCCCCAGGGGAGGAGAAGACTTTTTTTTCTTCACTTGTGAAGAAAATGCGATATTCTCAATGGCTGCCTGAAAAAAGTCCACAAGAGTGAAAGAGATAGAGAATGATGTTATCTCTCTCGATATTTTCGATAGTCTCGATTTCGTGTCGTCTGCTCGGGTGTGATAATACGGGGGGAAAACGAATCGACCTCAACTACCGCAACATTTTTGGGCTTTCGCTCATGCTCTTAGAATATCCTAATTTGGGAAGGTACTTTCGGTATCCGTGACAAAAAATTACCAAAACCCAAAATAAGATTCTTGGGAAAGTTTTTAAGTATTTAGGTTTCATTTTAAAGAATTAATTTTAGGCTTCAAAGATTTCAAAATATGTCGAAAAAGAATCTGGAAGATCTTAGGACTTTTTTTATTTAATTGTGCAGGATTTAAAAAAAAATAGGAGAACTGAATTATTTCAAAAGATATTTAGACGTTTTAGAAGTTCTGTAAAGATTCGAAAATAGTTTAAATCTTGAGAAAATTTTTAAATATTTCAACCCAAATGTAGATTTTTAAAATATGGAAAAAGGATGCTTTTTGAGAATTTCGAAAGGTTTCCAGAGAATCAAAAAAAAATTCCTAAGATTCCGGGAGAATTTCAATCGATTTTTTATTTTGGAAAATCAATTTTAAAAGAAAATAAAGAACCATTTCAAACAGTTTTAAATGATTTCCTCAAATTTTGAAAAAATAGGTAGAAGATCTTAAAACAAAAATTTCAATTTTGGTGGATTTTGAAACTTTATAAATATTCGAATAAGTTTAACCGATATTCAGAAGTATTCTAAGAAATTCAAAAATGATTGTTAAAAAATCCGAAAGCTTTGATGAAAATTTGTTTGATCATTCAGAATTTTATTTTAAATTTACGAAAAATACGAATCCTTTAAAGATCTTTAGAAGGTTCAGAAGTTTATGCAAACATTTTTCTTTAATTTTAGGAAAAATTTGAATAATTTTGAAAGCTATTTAAAAGATTTAAAAATTTCGAAAAAAGTAAAAAATAATTCAAAATTTGAAACGATTTCAAAAAATTCTAAACAAAATGTGAAATGTGAAATGTGAGATTTGCTGCAAACCTTCAAAATCTTACAAAGACTTTATAATTTCAGGGAATGAGCGTACATATGAAATATAAACTCTATTAATTGAATAAACGCGGAAACTTAATGAAATTATCTTTAGAAAATAAAATGTGTTAATAACAATAAGTACTTAGTTTTAAAAACTTACAATTTTATAATTTTTTCAGTGCCTAAAATCTCTTTTCGGTCCTCTTATTCAAATTTCAGCAATTTGATAACATTTGTTAAAAATGTAACTTTCTAGTTAAAAATTGATCTGTTTTCATTGAGAATTCACATTTTTGGTTTTAAAACTCAGCTGTTTCGTAGAAAATTCGTATTTAAAAATGAACTCGAAAAAACTCGAATATCTGTATAACAATATGGTAGAAAATGTAATTATTTGGTAACAAGTGAACTACTCTGTTAAAAAATCCATTTTTCAGTTATATATTCATAATTCCAGTGAGAAATTCATTTCCTCTATTAAAAATTCAAATATTCGGTTGAAAATATGTTTTTTTCTATTGAAAATGATTTTTTTTCCAATTATAAAATTTAACTATTCCATTTATGGTTGAAAATGTATTTTTTTGTTGTTGAAAATTTGTCTTCTTCGATAGAAAATTATTCCTCCAAATAAAAAATTCAACTAATTGGTTAGAAATTTATTTAGTATTTTGAAAATTCGCCTTTTTCGGTAGAACATCAATTTTTTGTGTTAAGAATGCAACTGTATGGTTGAAAATTAATCTGTTTCAGTTGAAAATTGAAGTAGTTTATTGAAATTTTTCTTGTTAACTTTAACTGTTTTTGATTTAAAATTAAGATATTTTTGTTGAAATATTATATTGTTGTTTGAAAATTCAACTTTTTATGTTAAAAATTCAACTCCGGCGTTGACATTTGAACTACTTTCTTAAAAATCAATTTTATTTGGTTTAAGAATAATAATTTTAGTAGAAATTTTATCTCATCAATTAAAAATTAAACTAGTTTGCTCAAAATTCCTTTTTTGGGTAACAAATTATTTTTTTTTTCCTGAAAATTTAACTATTTGGTTGAAAATTAACTTTTTTGTTGAATTTTTATATTTTCGGGTTGAAAAATCAACTGTTTTATATAGAAAATTCGTCCATTTCTTCTAAAAAGTCAACAAGTTAGTAGATAATTTAACAATTTTTTAGTTAGAGATTAATCATTTTAGTCAAAAATGTATTTCTTTGGCTGATAATTGAACTTTTTTTTTTAAAATGCGTTTTTTTAAATTGAAAATTAATTTTTTTTAATTGAAAGGTTAATTATTTTGGGTTGAAAATTAATCTCCTTGGTTGAAAATTCAACTATTGGATTAAGAATGTGTGTATTTTGTTAAGACCTTATCTTTTTAAGTAGAAAATTCATCTTCTTGGTTCAAAATTTATCTTTTTGGTGCAAAATTCAATCATTCAGTTGAAAATTTAACTTTTTTGTAGAAAGCTCGCCTTTATGGCTTGAATGTTTAACATTTTGGATGAATTTTTTGCTCTTTATTGACTAAAAAATCTTTTTTGGTGGAGGTTTTAACTATTTTGTTGAAAATTGGTCTTTTTTATTTAATTTGATTGTTTTTCATTGAAAATGAAAATATTTTTGGTTTAAGTATCAAATATTACATCTTTCGTTGAGAATTTATCTTTTTTTTTTAATTTTCTTTTGATGGTGATTCACCATTTTAGGTTAAAAATTTGTTTTTCAATATTCATCTATTTTGTTTAAAATTAAACTATTTCGTTTCTCGTATCGAAATACGCTATTTTGTCCAAGCATGCTAAATTTTAAATTTATTTCCGCACCCTGGTTTGATTCATTTTCCTAGGTCCTGCCAACTTCAAGTTGGAGTACAATATTCCCTAAAAATTGGCATTTAATTTTTCTCTTTCTCAAGTGATAATTATGTACCCTTAGGCACAATTACTTCAACGAAGACCCATTTAACGCAGAATTGAATAAGCTTTCTAACGAATTAAAAATATATATTTTTATCTATATTATAGACGGCGGATCCAATATGCTGATCCGCCATATTGGATCCGCCATTTTGAATTTTTGACCCTGGATTTGAAATCAGCGACCCGAAAAACCCCCTTGTAGGAAATTTTAGTCAAATCGGTTTCCTTTTACAATTTTAATCCGCCATATTGGATCCGCCATTTTGAATTTTTTAAATTTGACCTTGGATTTGTAACCAGCGACCTGAAAAACCACCTTGCAGCAAATTTTAGTCAAATTGGTTTCGTTTTACAATTTTAATCTGCCCTATTGGCTCCGCCATTTTGGATTTTGTCTTACAACGATTTACATGTCAGATTCGGATTCGGCATGCAAAAATCTATATAAAAACATGTATAGCACATAAAATGTAAAATCTAAGCATTTTTGGTATTCAATAAACGATTTTTTTTGCCAAAAATTTCATCTTCAACGCAGATTTTCAAGGTCACATTTTTTTTTTTTTTGACTTTCTCTATAATTTTTCTATATTCGGAAAGGTTTTTTCTTCAATTTGAAGAAAAGACCCTCTAGGTCATTCCAATCCAAAGTTCTACGATTTTGAGACAGAATTTCAAAAAAGGTCCATTGTGCGGCGCTATTACCTTTCAAAGGCAAAGCTAATTTTTAATATATCACCCGTTTAGTGGTCCGATACAATCCGTCAGTAGTATATGTACACTTCAGTCTGCAACTAACAAAATCAAGAAAATTGTTTTTACTGATAAAAAGAGATTGAGAAAGGGAGGCAAAACCTGTAGGAGATGAAAGAAAAATGGAGAGAGGGAGAAACAAAGTTGAAATGCAATAATGAGAAGCAGGTATTTCAGCTCGAGATCCTGCAGAGTTAATGATACGCTTGCGGTTTCACACCGCGATTTCGCGTAGCCCTAAAACGGTCCAACGTTTCAGAGATTTACAGCAACCAATCATAGAGCTAATTTTATGCGTCTCAGAGAAATATTATTTACAGTTAATTTGCTCGCACATGGTTGGCGGTGATGAAGAGCAGAGGAAGGTGAAGAGCCAGGTGGTGAAGTAAAAAATTCATCTCGAACTTCTAGCGTCATTCAGATTGTTTTTGATGACTGGGATTAAAAATAATTGCAATAATTCTTGTGAACATTAAAAAAACACCCTTAACCTTCGTACCTTTACTTACGAAAAACTACCTTTGACCTCTGACCTTTGAGCCTTGACCTTTTACCGATTAGGCTTACGCTTGACCTCTTATCATCACCGTCTATCACTAAAGAGTCATCCTTCACCTTTGACCTCTGACCTTTGACACTATACCCCAGATTCCTGAACTTTGAACTTGCAATACTCCTTGCCTGTGATCCTTCAGCCTGGACTGTGGCTACTCATTTTTGACCTTTGATCTTCGTCCTTTGACCCTTGGCCTCTGAGCAGGGTTTCTACAAGTTAGATAATTGCAGAAAGTCAGGAAATGTTAGTAAGATCCTGACAGAGATACGGAATTTTATTATTTTGTTAAAAATTCAACCATTTTGTTCAAAAGTCATTCTTTTCGGTTGAAAATTCCACTGTTTTGTTAAAAATTCATCTATTTTGGTAGAAAGTGCATCTTTTTTGCTTGAAGATCATAACGGCTTTTTGAAAATTAATCTGTTTTGGTTGAGGATTCATCTATATTTTTTGAAAATTTGTCTTTTTTTGTTGAATTCAACTTTTTCTGGTTTAAAATTGAATTATTTTTCAATTATAATATCAACAATTACATTTTTCGTTGAGAATTTATCTGTTTTGTTTGAAAATAAATTTTTTGGTGATGATTCATCATTTTAGTCAGAACTTCTTTTTTTGTTTAAAATTAAGTTCGTGGCTACGTGTACCGAAATTTCGGTATAAATAGCCAGATTTTTTCGGTACGAATACGGGAGAGCTGTAAAAGGGGCTATTTGTACCGAAATTTCGGTTTTTTGTGTCCTTTTTCCAAAATGGTAATTTTTTCTGTTTTCAATATATTTTTATAAAAAAAAAAAAATTGATTAGCAGTTTGAACTCGAAAGTTCATTGCCTCACTACCCGATTCGGGTAGTGTTTCTAAGTGGATATTTACTACCAATGTGGGCCCACCACACCCACGACGGGCCAACAGCAACGCAGTATTTCCTGAACGGTCACCCATCCAAGTACTAACCGCGCCCAACAATGCTTAACTTCAGTGATCTTACGAGAACTGGTGTTTCCAGAGTGGTATCGCCGTTGGCATATATTTTTATAAGAAGAGTTTATATCAAATTTGTAGATCTTTTTTGATTGAACAACTTTTGCCTTTTCATTTTTTTTCGTCTCTAATGTCGTTTTTACAAAAGTTTAATTTTTTTATTTTTAATCTTGTTTTTACGATTAAAAGAAAATCTACACGTTCTGTCTGAAAATTATCGACTACAAATTTTTTGATCCTTCTTGGGTGAACAACTTTTGTTCATTAATTTTTTTTTTTCGTAAAATGTGCCATTTTCCAAAAAATTTAATTTTTTTATTTTCAATGTTATTTTTTACGATTAAAACAAAAACTGCGCGTCCTATCAAAAAATTATCGATTATTATGGATGGCGCGTTCGAGTTTTCGAATATTAACGCATTTTCTGCTTGTGGAGGTAGTTTCATTACATGTATATACGTTTTCAACGTTACATTATTAAAAAATTGGGATAATTAAATTAGTTGCCTGATTTTTATGACGAAAAGTTAGTTTTGGTTCTTTCGCTTGTATTGTCAGAGTAGCTAAAAACAAGTACAAAATTACAGAAGTTTCGTGTAAACTTATACATTTTTTTGGAAATATACTGTTCCAAATGCCTTGAATGCTCTAAAGTTTAAAATTTTGAGTAAAGTTAGTAAACTTTTATGTAAAAAATCTTTATTATATACTCCCTGTAAAAAGGAGAGCATTGAAGTAGATTATATGGCATTGAAAAAATCGTACACTTTAATGCCTATAAATCCAAACAAATTCCGTTTTTGTCCGAATGCGCTTCATGGCATTAGACAGTTTTCGTTCGAATCATTTTGAATCACACACAAAAATTATGGCATTAAAGTGGCTTCTTTGTGATGCCGCTGATTTAATGCCATTAAATGCACTTGAATGACCGTATCAGTTTAATGCCATGCAATGCCTTCAGCGATCGAAGGCATAGAATGGAACTAATGCCGTTCAATGCTGTTGAATTACCAAATAAGTCGAATGCCATTTAATGCTTTTTCCGACCGGATATATCGAATACAATCAATGCATTCGAATGCCGTTAAATCAACATTCGGACAAAAACGGAATTTGTGTTGATTTATAGGCATTAAAGTGTACAATTTTTCCAATGCCATATAATCCACTTTAATGCTCTCCTTTTTACAAGGCTATTCACATGTGACTAATATGGCGCATTCGGGTTGTACCTTGTCTTAATACTATAGTTCAATATAAAGAATTGTTTAAAAAGTTTCCCCATTGATAATTATTTAAATATATTCTTCATCATATTATTTTTCACATTGGTGAGTCATTCTGCACTGTTACCAAAAAATTTTATCTTGACGTTTCAGCAGACATAACCCTAAAATTAATGTGAGATATTCCGCACTGTTAAAAAAACGTATTTTCTTGAAATTTCGGCAGACCTAAACACTCAAATATGTTAATAATATTAAACGTAAATATATTTATCTTATTTCCATTAAATTGTACTAATTTTTCTTCATAATTTGTTTTTTATTCAATAATTATGAATTGAAATCGAAACACGCCACATTATCATACAAGGTAGGACAACTTGGTGCAGATGCACTTTTTGGAAAACACGTTAATTAACTGTTTTAATAAACTTCAATTAAATTTTCTCCATGCATAGAGCATTGGTAAGATTAGCTTAAACAAAATGTATTTTATTACAATATTTTACTTTATATTTGAATTTCAATCGTGCATTTCCCTTTATGTGCGCCGCATTCGCCGCCGCTCCCCTATCTTGTGTCGTTTCTCTAGAAATTCATTTGTTCTATTTTTAATGCAGTTTTTTACGAATCAAACAAAAAATACGCGGCCTATTAAAATGTTATATGTAACAAATTTGTAGATCTTTTTTGAATACACAATTTTTGTCACTTCAGCTTTTTTCGTATCTTGTATGGTTTGACCGCAAAATCGAATTTTTGATTATTTTTTGTGCGGTCAAAATTTGAATTTTCGATTTTTCAAGAAAATGCAAGAAGTTGTTGTGATAATCTCGTAGGGTCTTCAAAATTAAATGTTTTTCTTTCTTTGACATTTTTTCATATCGTGCGTAGTTTGGCTTAAAATGTTCATTTTAGTTCGTTTTTTGGAATTTTGTAAATGCTATAACTCCGGTACTTTTTTTTTGCAAAAAAAGTCATAAGAATGAATTGTTCCTCTTTCTGAGTATCACTGACAACCGTACACAGAATTTGTGAATTTCGAAAAAAGTGGTATCAAAAATTTTGCAAATGTGCTAACTTTTTGAAATTTTATCCAAAATGGCTGGCTAACAATGTTGACCTTTATTTTAGGACACACTTGAAGAGTATAACAAAGCCCAATCCAATCTGTCAATTTTTTCAGAAGTTATCGTGCTCACAGACAGATATACAGGCGTCAGATTTTACACAAGTCTAATACCTTCTCTGATGAGAATGTAAAAAAGAGGATGAAAATAAGAGGTTTAGATAAGAGGCGAAGAAGGCTAGGATGGAAGAAGAGGTTCGGAGGTTAGAAAAGGAGGAAATATGGTATAGAAAGAGGACATAACAAGGGAATAAATAGTCAAGGTGTTAGGAATAATGAAAGATGTAAAGGCGCCTGGTAGAGATGAGATCCCAAATAAACTTTGCAAATATGGGGGGGATAGAACTAAAGGAATGGGCATGGATAATATGCAATAGATTATAGAACCTATAGTAAAGAAAGGCAAAGGGGAAGGGGTTAAAGATTAGCGGGGAGTGATACTGATGCCAAAATTGTGTAAAGTATATGTAACTATTTTTTCGGAGAGACTCAACGAAGAAGTTGAGGAAAAAAATGGAGCCACCGAATCAGACAGGGTTTAGAAGAGGAATGGGGATGATGGAAAACATATATGTTCTGAATTAACTGATAAACAAAAAGGATTAAAAGGAACAAAGGGGCAATGATAGCAATATTCGTGGACTCAAAGGCGGCGTTTGACTGCTTCTCCCGAGTCAAGATAGAAAATGTTATAATTAAAGAGGGGATACAAGAGAGCCTAATAAAGAGAGTATCGGAAATTTCAAGAGGCAAAATGCAGGGTAAAGGTAGAAGAGGAAGTAGGAGATAGTTTCTGGTTAGTGAGAGGAGCAAGGCAAGCATGTCCTCTCAGCCCACTTTTATTGAATATATTAATCTCAGACACAGAAGGAGAAATGAAGATAAAAGGATGGGGAGGAATAAGGATCGGAGAAGAAAAGATATGTCCACTGGCATACGCAGACGATGTAATGTTGATGGCAAAGGATGAAGAAGGAATAGCGGGCCTAATTACAGGACTGCAGTGATACTTATATGGACAGAAGTTGAATTTGAATGTAGAAAAGCCAAAAATAATGAGGTTTAAAGGAGGAGGGGTAAGAAAGGAAGGAGTACCAATGTATTAAAAAAAGAGGTAGGGAGAGAGAAGATTACCCAGAATAGAAAGGTTGAGATTGGGAAACGAGGCAAAGGAAGCGATATATTGGAAAAAGAAAGAGAAGAGAAAGTGCAGAATATGTGAATGGGAGGAGGAAACATAGGAGCATATATAGGAAGTTTGTAGAAGAGGAATGGAAGATAAAGAAAGCTGGCAAAAGAATGTGGTAAAGATTCTAGGTGAGGATGGAAACGCGTGAGAAGTGGATGAAGGAGTTGGAGGGGGCTGAGGGGCGAATGAAAGAATAGATGTGTGAAAAATGGCAAAATTGAGGTAGTAGAGAAATGAAAGCGGAAGAAAAAAGAAACGGAAGTCGCTTAGATTAGAAGCATAAAGATCTGTAACTAATGGTTATGCAATAGTATAAGTAGATTAAGATGCAGATGCTCTCTCACTTGCTCACTAGTTTGGCAGTAAAATTGCGCTATCTCTAATATAGACGTAAGAATCTAGATTGAAGAATTAATGTCATGTAAACCCTCAGGGGATACATTATGAACAAAGAAGAATTCTTTTTTTTTACGATACTGTTTTGTTCTATTTGCTAGTAAATACATTTTTTTACTGAAAATTTAACCCATAACTATACGCTGAGAGGTACCTCGTACCACATTTTCGCAATTTCTGGAAATGCGCGGCTAATAGTCATTGGTTCACTTTGACTGCTTTTGATATTCGTTATTCAGACCATCCAACAGATAGTGGACAGGTTTGTGGGCCCTTCAGTCACATCACTTCAATTAGGTACCAATTTTTTACTATGCTCATCAGTTCTATTGACAAACTCCAAGAAAGATAGTCTATTACACAGCCCCACATGAGTATGGTATCTATGTGTATTTTGAGGCGCTGAATGCGAATATGACATTCGTTTTTTCTCACCACGTCATGGTTTTCCCCTAGACGCAGAAAATTCCCTAGAAAATAAGCTTTTCCGGGTGTGACATCACCTTTGGTATTGAATTCATCTGGAAACAGGTCAGCATAATCATCTTTATGTATTTTGGTGCACTAATTACGAATCTGACATTAGTTTTCCCCAGCACGTCAGAGCTTCCCCCCAGACACGGAAAATTGAACCCACGAAAATCAGCTTTTTCGGATATGAAATTACCCTTGCTATTGAAATCGTCTGGAAACAGGTCAGGCATGATATCTTTATGTATTTTGGTGCGCCGAATACGAGTCTGACATCAGTTTTGAACTAGCACGTCAGGGTTTTTTCCCTAGGCGCTGAAGTTTGCCTAAAAAATCAGCTTCTTCGGGTATGCAATTACCCTTGGTATTGAATTCATCCGGAAAGATGAATTAAAAACACAGTGTCATTACATATACAGACAACCTGCTTTTCCAGAAAATTTTCCGCGTCTATGGGGAAACCCTGAAGTGTTTTTTAAAAACTATTGTCAGATTAGTATTCAGCGCACCAAAATACGTGAAGATATCATGATCTGACCTGTTTCCAGACGATTTCAATACGAAGGGTAATTTCATACCCGAAAAAGCTAATTTTCTAGGAAGTTTATCCGCGAATAGGGGGAAACCCTGACGTGCTAGGGGAAAATTAATTTCAGATTCGTATTCAGCGCACCGAGATGCATGAAGATATTATGCTTTGACCTTTTTCCAGATGATTTCAGTACCAATGGCAATTTATATCCCGAATAGTTGATTTCTTATGGAATTTTGCGCATCTAGGGGAAAACTCTGACGGGCTGGGGGAGAATTAATATCAGATTCGTATTCAGCGCCTCAAAATACGTATAGATACCATACTCTGACCTCTAGCTTTTTTTTGGACTTGTGTTATCATTAAAAACAAAACTGCGGTACTAATGAACATTTGGCACTTACTTGTGTGTTGACGCCACAAAATCAAAGTATCATTGAATAACACGACTACAAAGAGACTCTATATATGAGATGTAGAGAGTGCGGCATTTCACCCGGAAATACCCTAGTCTTTTCTGTTAAAAAATTATTCCCGTTGGTTAAAAATTCAACTATCTGTTTGAAAAATAATTTTTTGGTTGAAGATTGATCATTTCAGTTAAACATGCGCTTCTTTAACCGAAAATTTAACTGTTCCGTTTCTTGGAGGAAATTGATCTTTCTCGATTGAAATATAATCCTCTGGGTTAAAAAATCTGCTTGGTTGAAAATTCAACTATTTCTTTGAAAATTCATTTTATTTGATTGAAAGTACATTTTTTGATTGAAATTTGACTGTTCTATTTTTGGTTAAAAATTCATTTCTTTCGTTGTAAATTTAACTATTTTTCCGAAAATTCGTTTCTTTTTAGTTTATTTTTGGTAGAAAATTAATCTTGTAGCTGAAAATTCATTGTTTTGTTAAAAATTAATTCTTTTTGTCAAAAAATCATCTTTTTAGTAAAAAATTCATTTCATTCGTTGAAAATTTGAATATTTTGTTGGAAGTTCGCTTTTTTTAGTGGAAAATTAATTTTTTAACACAAAATGTAAATATCCCAGGTTGTTTGTAAATGTATCTTTGCTTAGTGGAATTTTTTCAGGAAACCTCGTCTTTGTGGGTTAATAATTTAATTATTTCGGTAGAAAAATCATATTTTCGGGTTGAAACCTCATGTCTAACCTGATTTGTGGATGAACCCTTATAAAATTCTGTATTACTGTTTTCACTATAAGTGTTGAAAATATATTCGAACAGAAGAAAAACTTAGAACATTCACGGGAAGTAAAAAATTGGTCAGGGAAACGTGACCGAAAAGTCAGAGAAAGTCAGGAAATTTCAAAATTGGAATTTTGTAACAACCCTGTCTGAGTCATGACCCTTGACTCCTGGTAGAGCCTATGAATCTTGGGCGATAGTGAATTCCGCTCCAGCTACCTGCTTACGGTTCCCCCACTACGCGGCTTCCCATCTCTCAGCCGAACTGCTGTCACCGCGCCTGGTCAGCGGGAGTCATTTGTACCTAATGAGGACTAAAATGCGAAATATAATAATTTTTAATTTAGCACTTGGTAATTTACAAATGTTATATTCGAAATCTGCAATTTATAACGATTCCAATGATATGTTATTTGACTTAGAAAGATGGAAATTGAAGAATAAATGTTCCAGTTTATGTAAAATTTTATGGGAATCTTCTTAGTATATTTTATATTCAACTCAACTGCAATAGCTTTATCTTACTGGTGCAATATTTTACTTAACTTGAGGAAATTCCGGAAGCTAAAATTTGACCAGATTTGAAGACTTATTTACGAACATTATAAATTTGTTTTATTTCTAAAAAAATCGAATTTCTCAAAAAAAAAAAAAAAAAATAAAAAAAAAATTGATTAGCTGTTTGAACTCGAAAGTTCATTGCCTCACTACCCGATTCGGGTAGTGTTTCTAGGTGGATATTTACTACCAATGTGGGCCCACCACACCCACGACGGGCCAACAGCAACGCAGTATTCCTGAACGGTCACCCATCCAAGTACTAACCGCGCCCAACAATGCTTAACTTCAGTGATCTTACGAGAACTGGTGTTTCCAGAGTGGTATCGCCGTTGGCCGAATTTCTCAAAATGATTCTTAAATAATTTTGCTCTTGCAGCGCAAAAGCATGAATTGTATCATTTCTGGCCCAATTTGGAAACTCATTAAAAAATATCATAAATTTTGTTTATTGCTTAACCAATCACATTACTTAAAATTATCCTTTCAAAAGTTTGCATTGAAAAGTTTCTTTTTGTTTTATACAAAAAAGGAATAAAATCAAATGAAAATTATACATAATATTCCCCACTATGTATAAATTTCCCGCCTGGGATAGTATGACGAATATTATGCAATTGGTTTATAAAAGTTGATTAAAAAGAGTATTTTAACACATAAATTGCAGAATAAAAAGGATTTTCATAAATATATCTTTAGTTACAATTGCAGGAATATCAATCGTAGTTGCCAGAACCTGAAATTTAGATTAAATTTGTAATTTAAAAGTGCTTCAGTGTTAAAAATTAAACGAATCCAAACAGAGAATAAAAAAATTATGTCAATTTTAGTAAGCAAATGTTCTTATTATTATTACCTGTAGTCTGGAAATCTAATTTTGATTTGTATACCATTAAGCCATTTCCCTTTCAGGGTAGGCGTGAAACTACTCGATTTGGGTAGTGTTTCTAGGTGGATAGTTTCTTGTAGTAAATAACTACAAGTGTGGGCTCACCACACCCACGATGTGCCAACAGCACTCAGTATTCTCGAATGGTCACCCATCCAAGTAATAACCGCGCCCAACGCTGCTTAACTTCAGTGATCTGACGAGAACTGGTTTTTTCAGTGTGGTATGGCTGTTGGCTTGTGATTTGGCTGTTGATTTGTGAATTCAAAAAATTGAACTAAATTGAAAAAATGTTCATAAAATTTCACATCAACTCAAACATTTCTACTTTAATTTAAACTTTTCAAGTCGAATAGCATATCGATGGAATCGTTCAATTTCCAGATTTCAAATATTATGTTTGTAAATTATCAAGTGCTATATCTAAAAAACTGTTATATTCCGTATTTTAGGCCTCATTAGGTACAAAGAACTTCCGCTGACCAGGCTCAGCGGCAGCAGTTCGGCTGAGTGAGGGGAAGTCGCGTAGTGGGAGAACCGTACGCAGGTAGCTAGGGCAGAATTGTCATCTACACTGAATCTTTGCCTAGTTATTAAGAAACCAACTGAATTGGAAAATCGACAGGTATTTTTTGACGGGAAATGGAGATCCGGGGATGGTTTGCAATCCAGAAGAACCTGCTTCGGCATGGTCTTGGTAGCCGTTTGAGTCAGAGGGTGAAACGGAAAAGAGCACGACATAAATATTGTACACGCAGGGTTATTTAAGGGGCTATTACATTTTTATGGTGCGGATGACGCATTGCCTGGTTCAACATATATATAACTACATTCTACAAACCATGGCAATAGTGTACCAGGGCAATTCCTTGGAACGCCTTTATAAACTGTTGCATTTTTAATTGAAAAGGATTCAATTTTTTTCAAGAAGATTCATTTTCTACCAAAAAAGACGAATTTTCAACAAAAAATTATGAATTATTGACCAAATAGTTGATTTTTTAATCAAAAATATGAAGATTCCTCAAAGAAAATTAATTTCCTACCAAAAAAGGTGAATTTTCAACTAAAATGATAAACCTTGAAAAGAAAAATCAATTATTAAGAATATAGTTAAATTTGCAACCAAAACGATGAATTTCCCTCTGACAACATTAACTTTCTACTAAAAAAAATGAATTCCCAACAAAATACATGTATTTTTCATTTTTCATCTAAAAATATAAATTTTAGATTAAAAATTACATGGTAAAATTTACAGTGCTTGGTCTTTGTATTTCCCCCACATTTGTGCACAGACCTTTCAAAATTAAAGGTCAAATCATCGACAACTGTAATTTGGTGATTGTGAATTCTCTTTTGTTAAAGCTCCTTCGGCTTTAACGAATACATTCTCATTACGTACCTCGTGCTTCGCACTCGATTTTGTCCAAAATGCGAAATTTTCTACATTATATGTTTAACATTATTATATCAAATGTATATTATATTTATTTCTGCACGTCGGCCTGTAATTGCTTATTTCGATATTGCAAAATAAAGTACAAATTGTATTTATCATGATTACTTTAATATTTGTTCCTGATTTTGCATTATATTTTATCCTCAGTTATCGAGAAAATTTAATATCATTTCAATAAATGTTTATTATTACAATTCATGATATACATCGATATTAAAAACAGACGTATTTTCCTTGTCTGGTTTTTATAATTGAAAAAAAGTGCGCATCCTATGAAAAAAAACAATTTTGTTATTATGCATTTTATTGCAACCTGTGTCGTTTTTCCATAAATTTAATTTCTTTATGTTCAATGTTATTTTTTACGACTTAAACCAAAAATATGCATCCTATCGTAAGGTGGCTCACTAACTTGACCTTCATTTTAGGACATTTAAAGAGTATACCAAAGCCCAATCCAATACGTTAATTCTTTTGAAAGTTATCTTGATAAAAAACTAAAAATCTACAGACTAACAGACAGACAAGCAGACAGACAGAGTAACACACAGAGAGACTAACAGACAGACATTTTGTAAAAACCTGTTTTTTGGGTTCAGGTGGTCTCAAAACGTGGACATTTGACAAAAACGGGGGAGGGGGGGGGGGGCACATTTTACACAAATCTAATACCTTCTCATTGTAGGATGAGAATGTAAAAAATGTCTGAAGAATATCATTTGATATATATTTTTTTTTCACGTTATTTTTTACGATCTTGTCTCTTGTGCGGTTTTTTCCAAAAATGGAATTTTTCATTTTCAATGCTATTTTTTACGATTCGAACAAAAACTACGCATGCTATCAAAATGTGATTAATTGCAAATTTGTAGATCTTTTATGTATGCACAATTTTTGTTTCTTCATTTTTTCTCATATCTTGCATAGTTTAAACACAAAATGGAATTTTTTATTTTTTATTTTTTTTTGTGCGATCAAAATTTGAATTTTTGATTTTACATAAAATTCAAAAAGTAATTGTGACAATATTGTAGGCTGTTCAAAAATCAACGATTTCCTTTTCCTGACTTTTTTCATATCGTGCGTTTTTTGGCTTAAAATGTTCATTTTTGTTTGTTTTTTTGGAATTTTTTAAAATGCTATAACTCCGGTAATTTTTGTTCTATCAAAAAAAGTCATAAGGATATTTTGTTTGCCTTTTGAAGTACTATCAATATCTGTCCATATAATTGCTAAATATTGAAAAAAAGTGTTCTAAACAATTTTCAAAATGTGCTCACATTTTGAATTTTTATCCAAAATGGCTGGCTAACAAACTTGACCTGTATTTTAGGACACTTAAAGAGTATACCAAAGCATAATTCAATACGTTAATTATTTTGAAAGTTATCGTACTAACAAACTAAAAATCTACAGACTAACAGACAAACAGACATACATTTTGTAAAAACCTGTTTTTTGGGTTCAGGGGGTCTTAAAACATGAAAATTTGACAAAAACGGGAGGGGGGGGGCAAATTTTACACAAATATAATACCTTCTCTGATGAGAATGTAAAAAGATTAATTCTCAACAAAAAATGTAATAGTTGATATTTTTACCAGAAAATATTTCAGTTTTAAATCAAAAACAGTTGAATTCAAAAAAAGAAAGCAAATTTTTAACAGAATGAATGAATTTTCAACGAAAAAAATAATTTCTAGTCAATAAAAAAAAAATAAGTTCAACAAAATTGTTGAATTTTGGTGCCAAAAAGATGAGTTTTCTACAATCAGTGTGATTTTCAATTCGAAAATATAATTTTCTAACAAAAAAGTACAATTTTCAACCA
The DNA here is from genome assembly GCA_932195095.1 of Andricus curvator. Taxonomy (NCBI): domain Eukaryota; kingdom Metazoa; phylum Arthropoda; class Insecta; order Hymenoptera; family Cynipidae; genus Andricus; species Andricus curvator. The sequence continues at coordinate 40,251 of CAKNYM010051761.1, read as the reverse complement.
AATTTTATATTTATTTTCAATTAGAAAATACAAGATTTCTACCAAAATAGTTGAATTTTGAACCCACAATTTCATGAAAACAATTAAATTGTAAACTAAAGCAAATGTCATAGTTGATATTTTAACCAAAAAAGATTTTAATTTTACATCAAAAACAGTTAAATTCTACCAAAAAGATGATTTTTTAACAAAATGGTTTAATCATCAACTAAAACAGAATAATTTTTAACCAAACAGTCATACGATTGTTCAACAATTATGAAACTTTAAAATTTAATGATTATTGTTTCAAAATGTCAGTTCTTAAGAACGCTAACAAAACGTAAATAATTCTTTAAATTTTTCAAATTTTAAAACCATAACAATTTTTAGATGAAAATTACCCGTTTTCGGTTTAAAAAGCTAGCTTAACCTAAAATTGTTGCAGATTGGGAGTCTTGATGATTTATGTATGAAAATGCTCATTTCCGATGAAAAAATGAATACAACCTACAATTTTTTGAAACTGCAAGTGTTCTTCAAAACTTCATGATGTTATAATAAAATTCTTTTTTATGAATATAGTAATTTCGCGTGAAAAAAACTAACATAAAACATGTTTAATATTTTCAATTTGTGGATGTCATTTTCAAATTTAAAATATAAAACAATTTCAAGCAATGAAAAGCCAATCAGGTTTTCAACAACAATGATTAAGAGATTTCTGAGAAATATCGTTAAACCACTTTCTTTAAATAGGAAAATTTATTATCTTTTTTGTAAATTGCTCCTATCCCACGTAAACACTCTAAAAGACTTCGTTAAAGTAGATGCAAATTGAGCGTGACTGTGACGTGAAGGAATGACAGTAATTGACAAGATAGAGATTCTGTTGCTCGAGAAATGTCAGGGAAGTAAAAAGTCAAATTAGAAAGTTTATTTAATCTTTTTATTTTTTATTCCTTATTGTTATAAATTGAATTTGATGATTTAATTATTTTAAATTTATTTTCTAACGATGTTTTTATTTGTATACAAGAGTATAATTTTGTATTGAATTTGGTATAAAGCTTTTGAATTCTATGAGAAGTTATTAAATTTCTATTGAATTTTGTTATTTTTAACGGAATTCTATAAGGTACTGTTAAACCCAGCTGAATATGACTGAGTACAATCAAATATTGTGGAATTCTTTGAAATTCTAAAAAATACCATTGAATTCTGTAAAATTCTCTTAAGACAGGCGAAAATCTATTTAATATTTTACAGTTGTTCAAATAATGTCTAATGTAGTTTTCATTTAATTCCATGAAATTCTATTCCAATTTTATTGAAAATCAGTATTATGAAACTCTATAATTCTGATGAATTTAAGAAGTTTCGAGTGATTGATGTCAAGTTTTGTTGAATTCTATAAAATTCTATTGAAATTTGTACAAGTCCATTGAATTCTATTGAATTGTATCAAATACGATCAAACTCTATTGAATTCCGGAATTTTTTCAGTATTCTGTCAAATTATATTATATGTTTAGGATTTTGATAGAATTCTGTAAAATTCTGAAGAATTCTCTGAGCTCCTTTTCAATTCTGCAATTTTCTTTAATTCTGAAACAATCTATTGAATTCTATAAAATTCTGATTAATTCTACTGAATGCTAGCTAGATACATTGAATTCTGTAAAATATAATCTAATTCTGTCAAAATCTTATCAGGATCTGACCAATTTCTATTACTTTTGTAGAATTTTAATGAACTCTGCTACTGAATTATGAAAAGCGCTATTGAATCCTGAAAAATTCTATTGAATTCTGCAAAACGATATTGAAGCCTGTCAAAATCCTTTGAATTTTCTAAAATTCCACTGAAGTATGTAATTACCTATTGAATTATGTAAAGAACTGAATTAAGTCTTGAAAAATTAATTTCTGTTATATGGTATTGAAATCTGTCCAATTTTATAGCAATCTGCAAAATTAAATTAAAACACGTCAAGTCCTATTGTATTTGGACAATTATAATTTCCATGAATGCTGTAAAATTCTATTAAATTATGTAAAGTGCTATTAAATTTTCCTAAATTTTTCTCGGATTTTCAAAAGCACTATTGAATTTTGTGAATTGATTTCCTGAGAAGCCTATTGAGTTCTGTATGATTCTTTACAATTCGTGCAACTTCAATTAAATCCCATGAATGCAATAAAATCATATTGAATTTAGTCACCCTTATTACATTGTATACTTTGCTATTAAATACTGAAAATATTTATTGATATCTGTAAACTTAATCTTGAAAAATAATAAATAGAATCAACAGCACTAATCTCAAGTACACAAGAACTCCAATATAAGGCCAGTTTCGGGGGTCGCCTCGCAGTGGCCGTGGCACTAAATTAGTCGTTGGAAACGTAAACAGTCAGCGCCGTATGAACCACTTCTGTTGGATTTTTCTCCCTCTTTTGTTGCTCCCGCTTACTGCTCCCCCGTACTACCCGCTTTTATCGCTCGCTACTGATGGCGCGGCATTGTTGACCCTGCTTGTGCGCTGAGAAACAGCGTGGGCCAGCAGTTCTAGGAAAAACTAAATCAGTCGGCATTATATTGGAGTTCTCGTGTATCATATTTATTCCAAAATAAAACCGGGCATCCGAAAATTTAAATTTCTTATCTCACATATATATCATTCATGATTTTCTCTAACTCTATGAAAATAAAAGTAAAGTATAAAACATTACAATTGCTAGCGAAGTGTTATCTTAGTGTTTTTCGCTGGAAATTAGTATTGTTAAAAAAGAATTTTATTATGAAATCATAAAGTTTCCAAAAAGACTTAAAATTTACTAAAAAAAATTTAGGTTGTGTTAGTGTTTTTTTTTTTAGTTTTGTTAGCGTTTTTACCAAAAATTTATATTCTTGAAGAAGCTATTCTCACGTTTTTCTCTTCCCTTCCCTCACCTTTCTTCCTCACTCTTCTTCTGCCTTGCCGTTTGGAAATCCCGCTGTTTCATCTACAAACTCTTTTGCCTCTTCCTTTTTCCTACCTTTCTCAACTCTTTTTTCTTTTTTCCCCTTTTCTTTTTTCCTCATTTCTATTGTCCTTTTTCCTCATTTCTTCTGATTTTTCGTCCCAGAACCATTCCTCCCCATTTATCCATAACCTGTCTCTCACTATCCATAACATGCACCCCTTTTCCTCTCTACCCATGCCCTCTGCTCTATTTTCCATCTCCTGTTTCTCTCCCTGTGTGTCAAATCCTCTTCCATTCTTTCCCTTCTTCCTTTCAATAATTTTTTTCCTCCATAATTTTCTTTTTCTCCTCCTCACTCTCTACTTTTACTATAAACATTCCATCTTTTCCTTCCCTCGTCCCTCCTATCCTCTTAACTCTTTCTACCCTTACATGAACTCCAATATCTCTCTTCAGATTTTTGATTCCCGCTTCCCCTGTTTTACTCTCCACTATCAATCCCTTAACTACTATGTTATTTTTTCTCTTTGCCCTTTCTTCCCCTTCCAATCTCCTTTCAATCTCATTTAGTCTCTTCTCCAATCTTTCATTCTCGTTTTGCGTGTTCTTGTTACTCCCTTTTCCTATTTCTGCACTCTCTGTTTCTTTCCCCATATGCTCATTCCTGATTTCTTACTTGTTTACCCGTTCTTCCAACTCTTTTTTCTCATTATTTCTCTTTTCGTCATCCTCTTTCTGTCTATTATCCATGCTCTCTAGTTTACCCCATACCTTGTCCTTCTCCTCTTTCCAGAGTTTATCCTACTCTTTCCATTTTTCTTATACTTTTCTCGCTTCCCCCTTCACATCATTTCCATGCCTATTCATATCCCTATTCATATCATCCAGTCTCTTCCTTGTTTCCACTCTAAACCCTTTTATGAGAGCCTCTTGTTTTTCAAACATTCCTTCCCCCCCCCCTCTGATATCTTCCCGGTGTTTTCCGTTTAGTCCTAACTTTCTTGCTTTCCTTGTCCCATTCTAATTCATCGTCCCCTTCCTCTCGTTTTCTTTTTTCTTCGCCTTTACTACTGGTCGCGCTCACCTTTTTTCACCATTCGACTTAACTCCTATTCGAGCCCGCGCTGTAGGTTAGAGCAGGCCTGTCCAAGTTGGGGAAAACTGCTCATTTGCCAGATGGGAATTTAAAACCACCACCGACCTCTACTCATTCAACTTCATTAGAGCGACCAACTCCCAAGCCTCTGGACCTGAGAAGAGGGAACTGGTGGTGGAACTCTAACATGTGGCGAATGAGCAGTTTTCCCCTACTTGGACAGGCCTGGGTTCGAGGGCCTCCCACGTTTATGGCCCGTGCCTAAATCCCTTCTCTCTGCCGCCCCCACCCTGGTCGGCGTCTCTAACGTCTCCTCACCGCTACTGTCATCTTCCCCCTTCTCCCCACTAACAGCGCTCTCATCATCGTCACCTCTTATTTCGCCTGCCTGTTGTACTATACGATCGTCCAGTGACTGTCGCCCTCTGGCGCCCGTTTTTGGACTTCGTACCGTCAACATTCTTCATTAATCAGTGATCCGCGACGTTTCCCGCTCTTTATTCACCTACCTCTTGCCCCCCTTGCCCAGAAACTATTTTTACTGCTCCTAACCTTAAAAAGTTTGCACGCTCCAATTTCCAGTTCACACAACTTACTTTCACCCTTTACACCTTTGCCCTCACTCACCCTTCTTCCTTTACACCTGATCTCCGCACTCACTGCCCTTTCTGCAACCACACACGCTAATGCCCTTCACCAACGCCAAAAAACTAACTCGTGAAACAAAAGAGAGTACAGAGGGATAACTCTCATGCCACTGGGCTATAAAATATATGCATAAATTCTAAGAAAAAGGTTATAGAGTGAGATAGAAGAAAAAGAAAGTATCCCACACAATCAGACGGGATTTAGAAAAGGAATGGGGACTATAGATAACATTTACGTACTCAACTACCTGGTTAACAGAAATTTAGGTAGAAAGAAAGGGAAATTAGTCGCATTGTTTGTAGATTTCAAAGCAGCTTTTGACTCAATCAATAGGAAAGTGTTATGGCAGGCAATGAAAGAGAGGGGGATGGAGGAAAGTTTGGTGGAGAGGATGAAGGAAATTTTTACAGAAACCAGGATTAGAGTGAAGATAGGAATGAAAAAAGGGGAGGTATTCTGGATAGGGAGAGGTCTAAGGCAAGGGTGCCGGTTGAGTCCGCTACTTTTCAATATGCTGCTGGCAGACTTAGAGGAGAACTTAAAGGAGAAAGGGAAAGGAGGAACGGTTTTTGGTAATAGGAAACTATACTCTCCAGTATACGCGAACGACGTAGTTCTGTTAGCAGACGATGAGAAGGGGATGAACCTATTGAGGAGAATTTTCGAAGAGTATGTGAAAACAAAAGTTTTGACGGTGAACGTGAAGAAGACCAAGGTGATGTGCTACAGAAGAAGGAAGATCAAAATAGATTACGTTTGGAAGATGAACGGACAAACAGTGGAAATTGTGGAGGAGTTCTGTTACCTAGGCTTTTGGTTTGAGGCAGGAGGAGGAAACCAAGTGCAGGTGAGGAAAAGAATCGAATACGCGAGTAAAGTAATGGGCCAAGTATGGGGTATAGGAAAGAGAAGGTTTAACGAAGATTGGAGAATGAGGGTTTGGCTGTTTGATGCGTTGGTTTGGGCGGTGTTGTGTTATGGAGTGGAGGTCTGGGGTTGGAAGGAACATAGGAAAGTGGAAAGCATGCATGAGAGATTTCTGGGATAGGTAAGGGGGGTCAGTTGGAGTTGCCCAGGATACATGTAAGGGGAGAATTAGGAAGGGAAAAAATGGTAACTAGACAAATTAAGAGAGCCTGGAAGTTTGCAGAGAAGCTAAAAAGGGGAGAGGCGACCAGAATAGCACAAGTATGCTTGGGCGAAATTCGGAACAAGGAAACGAGAGGCAATTTGGGAAATTCAAAATGGAAGGAAGAAGGAAGGAGTACTGGAGTGGCAGGACATAGAGTTATAGTTATCAGTAAGACAAGGAGAAGAGAGATAGAGAAAGATTATGGACTCGCGGTACAATACATGGTATATGATGGTCAAAGTTTTGACGGAACCAGAATATTTGAAAAAATAAAAAAGGAAAATAAATGGAGTAGGGTGGTACGGTTTAGAATGGGAGAAGGAGTTAAAGCTTGTAGATATTGGATGGATGAAGAGGAAAATCTGTGTAGAGTATGTGGATAGGAAATGGAGTCATGGGCACATGTATTAGAGAGGCGTACAGGAGAGGTAGAGGGACAGTTGAGTGTGGATGAATGTGTAAGATGGATTTTGGATGGTAATGGACAGGGAGTGACGTGGATGAAGAAATTGGATGAACTAAGGAAAGCAAGGTAACAGGGCAGAGCCAAACGGTTAATCCTAATAAGGAAGATAACTAGCAAAAAGTTAAGTTTTGAAATCGTTGAAAATGTACTTTATGGTAAGAGGAAACGGAACACCTGGAAGATCGCTCATTTTTAGAATTTTAAGAATGATTAGTATTAATAATATTGTTATTTTAAGTAAGATATCTTAAGTTAAGATAGATTAAGGATGGAATGTAAACATATGTACAGGGAGCAGAGGCCCTGAAACCCGTAAAAATAAAAGATTAAATATATATACATACAAGTATATTTCTAAATAAAAAATATAAGATTCTAAAAGTATATAATTTTTTAACAATTTTAGGTTAAGTTATCGTTTTACATCCAAAATTAGTATTTTAGAACAAAAGTCCTTATAGTTCGGAAAATGTTCTCAATTTTTGAGCATTTTCAGTTTATATTCACGTTATTCACATAAAATCGGTCATTAAAAAAAATTACAAAAATTAAAAAAAGTTAATTTCAGATATTCACTATTTTAACAGTTTTAGGTTATGTTTGCATTTTATACCAGAAATCAGTTATTTTAAACAAAATTAGGTTTGAAGGAAGATTTACACTCTTAACAATTTTTTCTTACCTTACGTTAGATTTTTATCGTCGAAAATTGATTTTTTTGAACAAGAATGAAACGGTTTGATTCTCTATATACATTATACAAAAATATTAGTATATATGCAGTCAACTTTCGCTTATTCTAAGACGCACCTATTTCAAATCCCCCATGCTGGCCTATTTCAAATTGCGCAGTTCCGTCACCTCCCACCACGGTCACTGTATGGTATCGCCCGCGTCAGTGGCTGACTAGTTAAAAAGAGGCCCGAAGAGCGGGAAGCCCTCAGTGGTTTGAATTGAGTATTTCAGCATGATGTCATAGAAATGCATACGACTTTTTGGACAAAGAAATATAAACGTCAAAGTAAGCCATAAATGTACGAATAGTTGTAGTATTTGTCAAGTGTAAAATCTATTTTCTCAATCATGTTCCATTCTTTTGTCGATTGACGACCTTTCAGTGTCACGAAATAAAATAAAATATCTAAAATCTCAGGTTAGTATATCAGTTCAGGTTCTCTAACCTCAATTTTCAGATAGTTGATTGTATTTCGTGAAACTGAAAGGTCTTCAATTGACAAAAGAATGGATAATGACTGAGAAAATACATTCTACACTTGAAAATTATTACTATTCAGACCTTTATAACTTACTTTAACGTTTGAAATATTTTTTCCAAAAAGGCGTATCCAGTCCAATGTCAAGAACAATGCTAACCTTCCTGACATTTCCAGCTATCCTAGTAGGACCGTGACGTCATGCTACAATACTTACTATTCCGCGGAATATATGAGTCGTTTGTTGAATCTATTATAATACTTTTTAGTTGGCAAATTGTACTGTTTCGAAGAAATGTTATATTTGTCACGTCGTAACGTCAACAAAAACACTTGAAAAACACTGAGATGCATGATGCGCAAATTCGTACACATGTTTACAGCGCGCGCATCGATAGAAGGCCGGGGCAACCAATAAACGTCGCATGACAGAAATAACCCGACCTTTGGCGGTAGAGGTTGGGAACCCTCCAGCCTTGAAATTTGCAATGTTTGCGTTTCGCCGGCCTTGAAATCCGCAGGAGTTCACTGTATTTATTTTAAAAATGAGATATCAATTTTCATTAATTGTCAAAAATATTGTCTTACTTCTCTTTTTGGCTCAAAATACATCCCTTTGGGTAGAAATATAATCTTTTTAAATTAAAACTGCAATTTTTCGTTTAAAAATAATTCTGTCTTGGTTGGCGGTTCAATTATTTTAATAAAAATTTGTCTGTCCTAATGTCATCCTAATGAGAAGGTATTAGTTTTATGTGAAATTTGACTTTGTCGGTTTTCCTTCAATCTTCACATTTTGAGACCCCTTGAGTCAGAAAAAATGATTTTTACGAAGATGTCTGGCTGTCTCTCTGTATGTCTGTCTGTAACCTGTAGTCACGATACCTTTCGCAAGATTGATCTGATTGGATTGTGCTTTGGCATACGTTTTTGAGCATTAAAAGAGAGGACGAGTTTGTCAACCAACTGATTTTGACCCACGAAATCCATCGAAAATGTTTTGAAAAACAATAAAAAATTCCATTTTTCACCAAAATTATATGAGATATGAAAAAAATGTTGAAAAGGAAAATTGCCCATCTCAAAAATATGAACAAATTTGGTGGAAATCATTTTTCAGATGAGACGCATATTTTTTGCTTTGATCATGAAAAATGTTATTGGCAATACAAAATTTCATTTTGCGGTCATACTATGCAAGATACGAAAAAAATGAAAGAATAAAAAGTTTTGATCCGAAAATGATCTACAAATTCGTTGTTCATCTTTTTATGAAAGGACGCGTAGTTTTTATTTAAGTCGTAACAAAGCATTTGAAAAAATGTAAATTCTTGGATAAACGACACAAGGTACGAAAGAAATAAATAAAAAAAGTTATTCACCAAAAAACATCGACAAATTTGTTCAGTTATTTGTTGATAGAATGCGTAGTTTTTGTTCCATTCATAAAAAAATGACATTAAAATAAAAATATTTTTTTTTAGAAAAACGAGACAAGCTACAATAAAATGTTAATTAACAAAATTGTTTGCCTAAATTATACTTACAAATTTGCTCTGAACATTTTTTATGATAAGATGCGCTCTTTTTAAATTATAAAAACAAGACAATGAAAATACGGCTGTTTTAGTATAAATTCATATTATTAATTATAATAATATCCATTTAATAAAATGATTCATTTTCCAGGGTAGCTGCGAATACAGAATAATGCCAATTAAGGAACAAATAGAGTAAACTTTCTTCTATTTCTTTGGCCTTGAAACTTATACGTTCCATAATTTCAAGGCTGGAGGGGGGGTTATTTTTGACAAGCGACGTTCATTGGCTGCCCCGGCCTTGTATCGTTGCGCTTGCTCGAAGTAACTTTTTCAACTGCGCATGTATTGAAAATTGCGGGTCGATTTGAAATCAATGAATACTATAAATAATAATATAGATGAATCAACCCGACATTCCTAGAATTACTGGCCCACGCAGTTTCTCAGCTCAAGGGGCGAAAGACGGTTGCGACTCTTGCATGAAAAATACGAGCAGCGTAGGGACAAAGACACATTATTTTGCAAAGATTGTATAATGTTATGTATTCTAAACTAAAACTCGATATAATAGCTTAAAAAAACGACTCAAATATTTCGCGCAATAGCGAGTTTTCTAGCATGGCTTCGCGGCCATGCTATCTGAAATTTGAGGTTAGAGTACCCGGTTCTGATCCAATCGATCTTAGATTTACGTTTAGCATATTTTCTCGGAGAAGTTGTCCGAATTCCCATGACATCATGCTAAAATACGTAATTCAAGGCTTCCCACTCTTCGGGCCTCTTTTTTTCAATTGGTCAGCCACTGACGCAGGCGTGACCGTACAGCCCTACAGGGACCGTGGTGGAGGATGGCGGAACTGCGCAATTTGAAATAAGCGTATATAGGGGTCTTGAAATAGGTGACCTTTGAAATAGAGGATGTTTACTGTAATAAAGTATTAATGACAAAAAAACTGTATATATAATAATATAATACAGTTGAACATAATATAGAAAGCGTGCATTTCGAACAAATTTCAATCGGGCGTGATGCACGAGAGACGTTATGAGAATGTGTTCGTTAAAGCCGAAGGAGCTTTAACAAAAGAGAATTCACAATCATCAAATTACAGTTGTTGATGTTTTGACCTTTAATTAAAAGGCCTATGCACAAATGTGGGGAAAGTACAAGTACCGAGCGCGTAGCGCGAAATCCAACAGACAAACACTCCAGGCGCGTTCAAACTTGCCAGCGAATTAAGCCGCGCACGATGAAAATGTGCCCACGCCGCCGGCAGATTTTTTAGTGAAAGATTAATCAATTTAGTGGAAAATGCACCTCTTTAGTTAAAAATTAAACTGTTCTCTTAAAATATCGTCTTCATGGGTTGAAAATTTAACTATTTTTGTGCAAAATTCATACATTCGGATTGAAAATTCATAGAAAATTGTCTTGAAAATTTAACTATTGTGTTAAAAGTACGTCTTCTTTGATGGAATTCAACTGTTATTTATTTTAAATTGAAGTCCTTCTTGGTTAAAATATCAACTGATACATTTTTCGCTGAGAATTAATCTTTTTTGTTGAGAATTCAAGTACTTGGTTTAAAAGTGGAAACACTTGGTTAAAAATTTATTTTTTTGGTTAAAAATTCATGAATTTAGTAGAAAATTTATATTTTTGGTTCAAAATTCGTTTGGGGG